>JAUPTC010000297.1:0-62000 GCA_030762895.1 Sophora flavescens
AAAGATAAAATCCATGGATAAACCATGTTATTGTGATAAAATAAAGCGAACAACAACGCATGAGTTTTCATGTTATGTTGCTTTTTGTTGGATAGGAATTTTAAGAATTCCTAATTTTTTTTGTCAGATCGACAAAGGCAGGTTTATGAAGTGATAAGAAAATGACTAAGTCTAAAAGTTGGCAAGAATCTCATTCAGTCGACAAATGGTTTGGTGTCGGAAAAGTGAATGTCGAATTGAAGATCCATAGAAATGGTTAAGTTAAAAGTTCGACATTCCGTTATCAAAGATGACATGACAGACAACGAGACTGTCAAAGACAATAAAGTTGATGCGGAAATGGTTCAAGCAAGTTGAGCAGTTTGAAGAAGTTGTTGTCGAAGATAGTTAGATTTTTGAATATAGAAAACTGTCATACACATGGCATATAGTAAAATAGGAAGTTAGAATTAGAAGTTATTTTCTTTGTCTATAAATAGTAGAATCTACGATGTAATAAAGGTTGGAAACTTGAAACATCCTACATGTCTCGATCACACAGCAGACTGACGGATTAACTCAAGTACTCCTTCCACCCCTTTTCAAATTTCAATACAATTTCAATATGAAATCTTATTTCATCATCTTATTTCAAGTTTCTTATCAATATCTTTTCTGGATTCGTGTTGTCTTGACGTTTATCCCTTTTTCATGCTTTCTTTAATTTTTGCTGCCATTAATCAAAGATGGCGGATTCAATTCTAAGTTTGTTTACTCAAATATTGATTTCGTCAACTTCTAGTGTTTCTTTAATTGTTTTGCAAAATTCTTTTACTTAGCATTTCTTCATTCAGTTTGTACTTTTAATAATGTTTTCATCTTTTCTTTGAAGTTTTCCTTGAAAATTTACAAGGTATTGATTATTTTGTTTGTTTATGTTTTAGTTGACAAAAATTTTCACTACATTTTTTTTAAACTTAAGTTGATATTTCTTTATTCTTTTCATTATTACTTTACCAGAAAACTTGTCTATTTTAACTTATCCTTTACTTGTCATTTTAGAAGTAAATTATTATTTTCTTTAAATTCCTTATTTATATCATTTATAGTCTAGTTAATTTCTCTTAAACTTTTCATGTAAGTAGACAGAAGTCCTTGCCATTATACTTATAGTTTGATTTATGTCAAATTGGTGTTGTGGAAGACATTTTCATAGTAAACCACCGGAAATGAGATTACCGCATAACTCGTAGAAGTCCCACAATCTGCTGATCTTTTACTTTTATTATTTGATTTCGTCGGATTTGGATACTACCAAAAACCGAGTAAACACTTTTGGTGTGTTTGACTTTCATATTTGGAATAAGTATTATGCTTGGCTGGGATTCCAAGTGGCCCTTCCTTTTGAGGCGAAGATCCATTTTGTAAACCATCATGGCTTGGTGAGAGGCAAGAAACTTAAGAAGGTATGGGTGGTAGTGTGGTTTACTACTTTATGGTCGATTTGGTTACACAGAAATAACATTATATTTGAAAAACAACAAGTGGATGTCCTTAGCACCTTTGATATCATAAAAGTAAGGTTGTGGCATTGGGTCAAAATTAAGGTTGGAGGGGAGTTTACTTTCTCAGATTGGTGCTCTAGCCCCTTCGAATGTATGAAACTTGCAAACAGGTGTTAGGAGAAATATCATTGGTATGTGAAAGGCTCTGGTAGTCTGGTGTAGGTGTTGTAATACTTTTTATCTTTGTTTTACAGCAGAACAAGTACAGGCTGGGAACTCGTGGGGTTATTGTCATGACCACAAAACATGGGACTGTGTGAAAAATTGAGTGAAACACTGGTCAGGCTTGAGAGGGCCAAACTATGAGTGAAAATCTGTTGTGAGTGAGTCAAACACCATGTGAAGCATTGGTTGTCCAAGCCCGTTTCTCCACGTTTTGGCTATACTAACTCTTCCAGACAGTTTTTTCACTCATGTAATTTTTTTTTCGCAGGTTTACTTAAGTTTTTTTTTTATGTGCTTCTATTCGGGCGGACAAAGGTTTTGTTTGAGTGAATCACTTTTGCGTCACGAGAGTTAGTCGACTTTCTGTGATAGATTATGTGTCAAAACACTTCTGTGAGGACTTATTTTTGGTGGCTTCTGTGTGGTGTGTGTGTTGTCTGTGTTTCTGATGGTTCCCGTGGTTCGACTCCTGGTGGTTCAGTGCTTACTGGTGGTCTACATTTTTATACTCTCTATTGGTTGATTTATGCTTCACCAGGCTTATCTATATGATTCCGTTCTCGGGTCCATGCTATTTTGTATCTGTTTTTCCTTGGTGGTTCGGGTTAATAGTTTCTGGGCGTTCCCAGGTCTAGTCTGGTAGGCTACCAATTCTCACTCTATTCATAGGATCCTTGGCTATTTATGTGGAGAAGCTACTATTTTGTTCTGTTGTCTGGTATCTGTAGTCTCAATGGCATGTCTTTTATGTATTGTGGATCAAATTTTGGTTTTGCTTAGGCTATCTAAGGCATAAGTTTTTATGCTCAGGATCACGGTTTTGAGATGCCACCTATGAGTAATCTTTCTTCCTACTTAGAGCAATATGGAAGGTTGTTTGCTGCATCTGTTCCATTATTGTTGTTGGCTTCAAATCACTGTGTTCTATGGATTTTTGGTTATGCTTCCAGTGCTCCTCTTAATTAAGCCCTCTGAGTTGGTTACCGTCTGGTGAGCATTCTGGTTTTCTTTGAAAAGGTGGGGCATATTTTGGACTTTTTCTACACCATAAAACTCAATATTATGCGGGTTGTATATTTGCAACATGATGCTACACTTTGGTTTCTACACACTTACATTTGGTCATACGTTCCTGGTGCTGCTTCTATTTCTCTTGTTTTTAATTTTTCTTTTGTATTTTCTGGTTCCTTGCATTGGGCATTGATACGTTCATGAGGAATTTTAGGTGGGGTTTGATTGCTCCTGGTTGTGGGATGAACTTTAGTTATTTTTCAACCTTGTAGCCTTTACTTGTGCTTTTGGCAGAAATAATACCTTTTGTTATCCTGTTTGTAGTCTTCTCTTTTGTTACTTTGTATATGGGTTGGAGTACCTCTTGTATTCAATCAATATACCTTTTGCTTATTAAAAAAAAGTAGACAATATTTTTTTTTATTTGTTGTTTTTTTCTAAAAATAGAAAGAAAGTAATAGATAACAAAATGCAAACAAGGCGTCTTGGTAAAATCTTGATTTTGTGTAGTCAAATATACTTGTCGTTGCCTTGGCACAACGGTAAGGTTACTGTCCATTTTTTCTCACCCTGGTGGCTAATACTCATGATCTTTGAACAATTTCCTGGTTGGTACAGTACTTGTCGGTTGTACACATTGATCATACACTATTCTTGGATTTTGGGTCTAACTCAACCCCACAAAACGGCTTGTAATGTGAGGATTGCCCAAGTTTATAAACACTATTTAGGCCATATCTCTAGGCGATGTGGGACTAACACACCCTCACAACCAGCACAATGAAGGCGCTGGAGGCTGCAATGATGGCAACTCAAAGTTGGTGCAATTGAGGCGGCTAGGGTAGACCATAATTAAGGCGGCTTTTCAACAATGTGTAGTTTGAAGGAAAATTAAGTTATTTTATCAGCATGTTAATCCTCTAAAGCTGATTATTATTATCTTGAAAATATTCTTTTTGGTTTTTCTTATTTTCCCTTTATATGATGGTTAACTGTAATAAAACATTTTGGTCTTAATGGCAAATAGGCATAGATATCTGCTTTCTTTCTATTATATTTTTATCCGTAGAATTCAAAGGTCTTAATTATAGGTCATATTGAAGGAAGTGGAAACAGATTTTAGTTTCTTATGATAGATTTACTATTTACTGTGATATTACTAGCCTTAAGAACTTTGGTTACCTTGTCTTCTGCATTTATTTCTCACAGATCTGGTTGCCATTATAGAAAGAATGGCTACCGTGAAGCATAAGATATTGGTCTTATCAGGAAAAGGAGGAGCTGGCAAAAGCACATTTTCTACCCAGCTAGCATATGCTTTAGCATCAATTGATTATCAAGTGGGTCTTCCTGACATTGACATTTGTGGTCCAAGCATCCCAAAGATGCTTGGTCTAGAAGGTTAGGGGATACACCAGAGCAACCTTGGGTGGTCTCCTATCTATTAGAGTGTAACACCTTGTTTTTCACCGTTTAAATAACAATAATACATATAAATATGTTTATGTTTATTGGAGTTTTAGAAAATAATTTTAAATAAACGGGGACTCAATTCTACTTGAATGTAGAAAGCTACGATTAAAATTTAGGTTGGAAAGTCGGGCGAAACCCGACCCGCGAATTCCATTGACAGTATAATTATACTGCTCAAAAGACCTAATTTTAATTCGTGAACGAAAAACTTAAGAATTTTATTTTATTTCCTACATTTGTGTGTTTTTATAATTATTTGATTAAAATTCGTTTTACGAGCGTTATACTCAATCGTGTAAGCAATGTAACCGAATACGGGATTCCGGGAGCGGCTAATGAGATAATATCGGCAACTCACACAAGATAACTCACATGGTGAGTCACAATGTGACCATATTAGGTGTTTCACATGGTCATCATTACAAACTATTTGCACCTAAGTCCTTGAAGAAGCCACCTCCTTTCCACTTAGTCCCTCAATAGTGGCGCAGCCCACACTCTCTAAAGGCATACTTTCACTTCATTATTTGTCTATTTTACACTTTACACAAAAACACCCAAAAGTTCTAAGTTCATACCATCATTTTGTGAAGCAAGTCCTTGGATCTTCACTAGTTTTTGATCTTCAAGAGGTGAATCCTATTCTCCTTCCCTAATCATGTCAATGTTCTTCAATAAGTTTCATGATTCAAAGTCTATTTCATCTATGTTCATCACTTTTAAGTTTCTAGATCTATAACTTTGAAAATTCATAAAAAATTCTAGAAAAATCTCATGATATGTTGAAACGACTTCCTATGTTCTTGATTTCATGCATACTATCTAAATCCAAGAGCATGTAGTAATCAAAAATTTCCTTCCTAATAAACTAGCTATGGCCGAACCTAGAAGGATGGGTTTGGTAGGAGTTTTGTTCATATGTTGTCATGTATGATCATGTAGTTCATGTGACATGTATGTCTATATACTCTAATCCATGTTAGTTAATCAAAATGAAAATTCTTACTCTATGTCTCTTGATGGCCGAACCCTAGGGGGAGAGATTTGATGAGTTTTATTCAAGGTTTTAACGCATGATCTTGGTAATCATCCTATTAGTATGTATGCTTAATAAATCCAAGTTGGTTTATCAAACAAAAAACCCTAGCCCCATGAACATGTTAAGGCCGAATCTAGGTATATGAGAGTTAGGAAGTTGAGTTTAACATTTAGTTGTTTAACCAGTAATCCATGATCTTGGTTTATCAAGGATCATTAATCCATGACTTAATCATGATTAGAAATTTGTAGTCACAAAAACCCCTTGGAGCCGTGACCATGTAGAAGGGTTTTGGTCGTTTTTACTTTCTTGATTTGTAATTACTTGATTGTAATGGTTGAAGGTTGAGTGAGTGTGACGTGTACGTGACATTCAGACTTCTGACAAAATTCATTTAATTCACAAGAGAATCTACGAGAGGTAAGAGGGGATTATGACACGCTGTCGCACACGGGTCAAAAAGCGAGCGGTTTACAAAAGCTGTAGTTAGGGCGCGACAACTCGAGTATCGTCTCACAAGGACTCTTGGATTGTTATTGCAGAAAAATCAGTTTTGGGGGGGTTTTCGAATTGAAATTCAATTAAGAAAACAATGCAAACTAAACAATTATCAATAAGCTAAAAACGATTAACCCGCTATTTTCAGTTTCTCACTATCATTGATTCATATAATTCCACGCCCTAAGCGGATTCTAATCACTTTTAGATTGTAGCGACAATTAACAAGCGTAATTGATACTACAAGATATATGTTCCTAATTCTGAATTAAGCAAACAGATGAAGCCCTCATGAATTAAGCAAACACGATTGAACACATGCGAATTAAGCAAACACGATTAAGTTTAGGAACATCCAATCATCGAAATAAATCAATACCCATTCCATACAATCCTGAATTAAGCAAACAGAACATATAGAACAATATTGAAAGAGAATAACGATAAGATTGGGAATTACATAACCTCAAGTGGCAATGGAAACCGATTACAGTAGATCAATCCCTAGGAATTAGTTCCCCATTGAAAACGCAATACAAAACCTAGAAAATTTCCAAAACAGTGAATGGAGAAGTCCCCTTCTAATCTGCCCTAAACAACAATTTATAAGCCCAGAATTTGCGCGCGCTCGCGAGGCTAATAACCTCTCGCGACGTGAATATTAATTGTGGCGCCAATTCAAATTTGGATTCTCGTGAGGCGAACAGTGATTCGCGAGGCGAGACTGAGAGAATCTTCTCATTACGCCCATGATGAGTATCACGTCCTGGGCGTAATGGCTTCTGGTCTTCAAGCTCGCGAGGCGAGACATGGTTCGCGAGGCGAGATAGAGAAGATGACTATTGTTGCTCAGGAGGGCTTCAAGCTCGCGAGGCGAGTAGCCTCTCGCGGGGCGAATCTTCCCAGATTTGCTTCCCTTATTAGCCTGAAAACATGAAATAGCAGTGAATGCTTTATTTGACTAAAAATCAACTAAAATACCCTAAAACTACTTAAGAGACTCAAAATGTTGCTTGAGGACAATTACATCCAAATTTGGGTGAAAACAAGATTAAACTCGAATAAAACCGTGGTCTTACTAGTTAAAAACTAGTCGAGCCAGAGGCTGATCAAAATACCCCAAACTTAAACTTTTCTTGTCCCCAAGCAAACTAAAACTCAAAAAGACTCAAACTTGGCAAGCTTAAAAGGATTCAATCAAGTTTGCACAAATTTCATGCAGTTCTAGCAAAACAATTTTTTTCTTCAATGATTTCCCCCTTGCAACAATGTGACCCCCACATTCATTTACTTTAAACCATTGAGAATTCCGTCAATCATGCAATCAGTAATCTAAGTTGAGTATCCAAGCTACACATAAAAGGGAGATCACCAAATTCAAACAATTGCCTTACTCACAAGGGCATTTAATGTTTCACTCATTTGCTCAGTTTGTCTAGGCTATCAACATTTCACTCAATTTCACATTTAAGAGCACTTCCCATGAATTTGATTTTCATCTCAATCAAGGTTCCCACGAAAACATGCATGCAACATCAAAAGGTCTTTTAAGGGTTGTAATGGGGCCAGACTAAGGGTAGGATATTCAAAGGTACTAGGCTTAAGTCCCTAGGAACTAAGAGAACATGAACATTTTAACACATTGAAATTCCCCTCAAATTCCTTTTTCCATTTTTTTTCCTTTTGCTTTTGGGTGACTACAACCTTTTTCTTCTAATACCCTTTTTGACATTTTTGCACTTTCTTTTCTCTTTTTATTTTCTTTTTGCCCTTGGCTCCAACCTTTATTTTTCTTTTTATCAATCCCAAACAACACATCATATCCTTGTAGCCACCCTAAACTTAGTTTCTTGCAACCATTCTCTTACTAAGCTTCTATGCTCTCCAAATCCTAAGATCGGGTTTACATGGTCTTTCCAGATTTTTGGCTTATAACACAGGGTCATCAAGAAACAATAGGCTTATTAGGCTCAATGTGGCTAACTAGGGAAAATGCATCAGGGATGGTTCTTTTCAGGTCAAGTAGTTAATTCAAAGAAAATTTCCTAAATCATTTGATGCAAGCACATAAACATGCAAACCATGAAGAGACTCAAGCAAATTTGGGAAAGTGCAACTTGAAAGTGATTCACACAATTAAAAAAAACATGTTGGAGGCTCAAATCCTCACCTGGACATTTTTCGCAAATTGTTTGACCGAGATTCTATCCCTAGTGTGTGCATCCCTTCACCCCAAACTTATCATAAATCATGCAGTCACAATAGAATATCTCGAAGTTTAATTTTCAATTTTTTTCAAATGGGGATCAAGTTTTCAAATTTCAAGACCTAGGGGGAAATCATCAACAATCAACACATATCATGCAATCCATCTATGCAAAATTCAATAAAATCCAGTCAAGCTCACCGACACAAGACTCACACACATACTCTTGATCTTCTCAAATTATTCAAGAGCTAAAAGAAAACAAAACAAAAACAAAGCAAGGAAAAGATAATTAAAAAGAAGAAGGTTTAGAGAAACTCATGGAGGCGGTTCCACGGGATCCCACTGCCTCGTGATACAGCGGCCAAGGAATGACCAAATTACAATATGATCCTCCCGGATCCTATGGCATGCAGCATAAGTATGAAAGTGGGCACTTGGCAATTATGGTGACCTTGCCAAGTGCGGCGGACTTCTCACTCCCTCTTGTGTCAAAGTTGACCTCCCGGTCAACAAAGTCCTCCCAATAAAAATGGGATTCAACCTCTTGGACTGGCCGTAGTGCCTTCATGTTCAAGGATGCAAAATTCAGTCTCTCAGGAAGAGGTTTGAACTCCATAGCTGGTTGTTCCACAGTGGGAGGTGGCAAACAGGTAGAGAGGATCTCTGGTGCTGCTTCAACTTCTTCACAGTTTTTACTCACTGCACTATCAAATCCATCACCTGCTACACATGCAGTAATCTCAGCACACACCACACAAAGGTTAGTGTTAGTACAATCAGTACATATAGTACAATAAACAGAATCAGAAAAGGCTTGAATGTCTGGAAATTCAACACACAGTTCATCAATAATAGTGTTCTTGACATCATTATCAAAATCATGCTCAAAAGAAGTATTGTCAAGAACAACTATTTGTGAATCTGTATGTTCTTCAAGGAGATGTTGAGTTTATGGTGTAGCCGTGGCGGAGGCAATGTGACCAATTTGAGTGGCCAACTCCTGAAAACCAGCTTCTATCCTCTGTTGGCTTTGACCAATTTGAGTGGCCAAATTCTGAAAACCCAGCTTCTGTCCTCTGTTGGAATTGAAGATTGTGTTCTGCCATCTGTTGCACCAATTCTTCCAGACTAATTGGGCTAGTGTAGGGTCAGGCTGATATTGGTGCTGGCTTATTGTCATTTGATGCTCCAAAGAAGCTATCTCATCCAAGATGCCCTGTCCTCCACCATGTTGGCCAGAATAGTGGTTCACTCCATTCATGCCAGAATCACTGCTAAACTCATAACCACCAGTGAAGCCAGGATAATATATGCATGATGGCTCATAATAAACATTAGGCATATAATTTTGCATATAATTATCCATACTAAGGTTGACAACCAGACCTAGTGGCCAAAACTAATTCAGCAACATATATATATTTTAATTTTCTGTTAATAACAACAAGAGTCCCCGGCAACGGCACCGATTTTGACACACTGTCGTACACGGGTCAAATAGCGAGCGGTTTACAAAAACTGTAGTTAGGGCGCGACAACTCGAGTATCGTCTCACAAGGACTCTTGGATTGTTATTGCAGAAAAATCAGTTTTGGGGGGGTTTTCGAATTGAAATTCAATTAAGAAAACAATGCAGAAAACAATGCAAACCAAACAATTATCAATAAGCTAAACACGATTAACCCGCTGTTTTCGGTTTCCCACTATCATTGATTCATATAATTCCATGCCCTAAGCGGATTCTAATCCCTTTTTGATTGTAGCGACAATTAACAAGCGTAATTGATACTACGAGATATATGTTCCTAATTCCGAATTAAGCAAACGGATGAAGCCCTCGTGAATTAAGCAAACACGATTGAACACACGCGAATTAAGCAAACGCGATTAAGTTTAGGAACATCCAATCATCGAAATAATTTAATACCCATTCCATACAATCCTGAATTAAGCAAACAGAACATATAGAACAATATTGAAAGAGAATAGCGATAAGATTGGGAATTACATAACCTCAAGTGGCAATGGAAACCGATTACAGCAGATCAATCCCTGGGAATTAGTTCCCCATTGAAAACGCAATACAAAACCTAGAAAATTCGTAAAACAGTGAATGGAGAAGTCCCCTTCTAATCTGCCCTAAACAACAATTTATAAGCCCAGAATCTGCGCGCGCTCGCGAGGCGAATAACCTCTCGCGACGCGAATATTAATTGTGGCGCCAGTTCAAATTTGGATTCTCGCAAGGCGAGATAGAGAGAATCTTCTCATTACGCCCATGATGAGTATCACGGCCTGGGCGTAATGGCTTCTAGTCTTTAGGTTCGCGTGGCGAGACAGAGAAGATGACTGTTGCTGCTCAGGAGGGCTTCAGGCTCGCGAGGCGAGTAGCCTCTCGCAGGGTGAATCTTACCATATTTGCTTCCCTTATTAACCTGAAAACATGAAATAGCAGTGAATGCTTTATTTGACTCAAAATCAACTAAAATACCCTAAAACTAATTAAGAGACTCAAAATGTTGCTTGAGGACAATTACATCCAAATTTGGGTGAAAACGAGATTAAACTCGAATAAAACCGTGGTCTTACTAGTTAAAAACTAGTCGAGCCAGAGGCTGAGCAGATTACCTGAGGGATATATTCGACGGCTATATGCTATCCTGTTTGGTTTGTAATTATTTACCTATTGGTATTTATTTAAGTAGTTTAAGTTATGGCATTTCTTTTTGTGATTGGTTTAATTGCGTTTAGCTATTTATCTGTAATTATATTATGCTATCGTGGTGCATGATCTACCTGGGAATATCTCTATGATATTATTGTTGGTTGTTGTTTGAGAAGCCTGATAATGGTCAGTGCCCAATCAAATTAATTGGATAAAAGCTTTAAGAAGCTTTGTAAATTATATTCAATGTTTTAATAGTAAAATATTGGTATATAATGTTAACCGAAATTTTTATTTAGGAAAAATAAGGAATTTTGGAAAATATCATTATTTTAATGATTTATTACTGTAAGAGTGAATTATGAGTCACAATGAGAGCGAAACCATGAAAATATTTTTGCACTGCTAATTTTTACGTAAGAAATTCGACAACATTATAAAAAGTGATTTTATGAAATTAATTGTTGAAAATAAGTTAATTATGATTTTAGAAAATTATTTAAGTGGAAAAAACTAAGTTTTGGCTTAAAAAGCTTTAAAAGTGATAATTGACGGCAAATTTGGAAAAGTGTCGACGACAAGTATTTTGAAACAACAGTTCGTATTTTAAGTAATTTTAAATCTCAAGTGACTCGCCTTTGTGAATACTAAGCTTTATTATTTAAAGATTTTATTGAAGAATTTCCCATTTGAAAAGTTTTTCTGAAAGCAAAATTAATTCAACCGTGTTGAAAGTGGCGTTGAACTTAGTAACCGAGATGTCGGGGTACTAAGGTTGTTTGTTGTTATGGACTTCGGGTCCTTTGGACATTGAGGTCCTGTAGACTTGGTGTCTACTGTATACGTGGTGTATATTGTGTTTAAACATTTAAGATGTTTTCTATTACCACGAACCTATGACTGGTGCATCGGTCTAGAGGTGACGTGATTGAGCACTCGGACTGTGAGGTCCTGTGTTGTAATGAAAGTTTTAAAGATGTTAAAACTATGTGAGTCGTAAGCCATTTTGAGCTTCGGCAAAGAAAGATTGAACACAAAGAAAAGTGTTATGATCAAAGTGTTTTGCATGCATTTGGCGAGCGTGCCCACTGTTCTATGTGTGATTACCTTGCGGGGTCAGGTATTTCATGCTACGATTTTCTTCATTGTGCCCGGGTTGGACAATGAAACCCCATTTACGGTTTTATCAATGATGCCCTGGGTGTGGACAGTGTGCAATGGGTTATGGCTGCGTGCCTTTATGCCATGGGATGGCAATTGAGCCTAATCAATTCACCATGTGTTGGGATATCTCATGAGATTAGGTACGAATTTAGATGAAGAATATGAAGTGTTCATGCCTAGTTTCTCAAATGATGACGTTTGGACTGTTAAACCCTTTGATAAACTATTTACTTATGAATGTTTGTGTTGATACAGGTGTATGTATTTTATGTGGTGTCTAGCATGTAGTTGTCGAGTAAAATCCATATATTGGTTTCTCACTCTTGCATGTTTTATTTGTGCTTTCTCTACTTGTGCATATATCGTTACGTCTGAGATTAGATGGAACCGGATACGCCTCTGGCACATTCGAGGCTTCGATCGATCATGTTTGATCGCGCTCAGTTTGGTGGTGCCTGGGAGATAAACCCTGAGGCACTCAGCGCCACCTATCATGGACCTAGTAGAGAGGTTGTTGGCACAGTGGAGGTAGGACCACAGTGAAGGACGCATGTTGTGGAGACTGTTGAGGTATCTCTACCTCCGGTATGTCTATACTTACAGTATTTGGCTGAGCACTGGTTAATTGATTTGCCACCTCAACCGAATCCACTTTAGATAGCAGGACCAACAGTACCTCCTATTGAGGTAGTTTTGGATGAGGTCGAGGAGGACCCAGATGAGTACTTTGAGGACGATCTTGAGTTCCATCCTCCTACTGTTGATGATGATGATTCTTCCGACGAGGGAGCGGGAGCAGAGGTATCTTCATCAGATACATCTGCTGTAGGTGGGGTTGATCATCATGATCTCCCCAATGGTTTTCATTAGCTTGACCAGCTATAGGTATAGTTCTGGGGTAGCAAGTCTTGTCAGTTTTTGATCTGGCTAGTGAGAGCCATGAGTTTTTGGTATGGTTATGGTCTATGTCTTTCTTTTCTTTACTTAGGTTGATGGAGAATAGCCTATACTTATGAGGGCTCTTTTGTTATCTCCTATTAGATATAGTGTGTATTTAACAGATGATGCATATATATAGATACATATATACGTTTGCTTACGTTCATGATGGTTTGATGTTTTTCTTAAAAAAAAAAAAAAAGCACTATTTTCGTAAGGAGACGTTTACTTTAAAGTATATTTTCTGAAAGTAATCAGTGATTAATAATTTAATTTTCCGTTTTTGGGTAACTATGTGATGACCCTAGAAGGGGTGTCGCATAGAGTCCAACCTTGGGGTCATGTCGATTGGGTTCATGCTGCCTAATCTCGATGAAGCTGTTATATGGAGGAGTCCACACAAAAATGGGCTTATCAAGTAGTTTCTAAAAGATGTCTACTGGGGTGAGCTTGATTTTCTAGTCGTTGATGCTCCACCTGGAACCTCACTCAGATGAACACATTTCAATTGTTCGGGGCTTGATGTGACTGGAGTAGATGGTGCAATCATAGTTACCACTCCATAACAAGCCTATCTTATTGATGTGAGAAAAGAGGTGAGTTTTTGCAAAAAAGTTGGACTGGAAGTTCCATTAGTTCCATCTACAGTGAAGATGTGCGACAAAATGGGGGTACCCTTTCTTGGTAAGATTCCATTAGATCCACAACTTTGTAAGGCAGCCGAAGAAGGTAAATCCTGCTTTGCTGGAAAAAAAACTATGTTTTGAGTGCTACTGCATTGAAGAAGATTATAGAGAAGTTGATGGAAACTAATGGGCTATCAATGTTAATTAGGTAATGGAGTGTAGGAGATTTACTTCATATTTTTCCCAGTCAATACTTGACAAATGTTTATGGAAAAACCATAACTATCCATTCAAATCTTGCACTTGCGATGAAAATTATCTTGTCTTGTTGATTTAAAATCAGGTTCATTTCAATATCCAATAATTATAATGTAGCCCTTGTTTTCCTATATGATGATGCTTAGTTTTTACTCGTATTTACATTGCTGCTAGTTTGCCTTTGGACATCTCATGCCAGGACCAACTTTGGCAAACTGTATGGTCGCATTTTTCTTGATCTCCCTTGGTGGGTTCATCTCAGATACTTACTTGAACATACTAACCACATGCTTGTTTAAGCATAAAGGAATAATTCTTGCATCTAAATGCTTTGGGGGCTTGAAATTTTTTTAGTTTTGGAAAATGATTTGAACAAACGGTACTGAAAATGGGTGTTGCGCCTGATGCGGTTCAATGCAATATCTGATGCGGCTCGATGCGATCTGGCGGTTGCGTGCGTTGCGGCCACAACACGTGAAAAGGGATCACACCGCAATTACGGTGTGATACGGTTGCGCTGCGGTCCGCAATCGCAATATTGCGGCCGCAATACGTGTTGCGGTCCGCAATTTAAAACTATGCTTGTGATATCTATTGTGCATCATTTATGAGTTGGAGAAATGGAACAATTATTGATTTTGAAGCTGCCTTTTATTCATAAGAATAAAATGCATTTTGGTGAGTATTTTGCTCATTCAGTTTGATTTTGAATAAAGATGGATAAACAGGTAATGTAGAATCTTGTTATCCAGGTAATGTAGAATCTTGACTACACAATTATTCATTACTTTTTTTATAGCAAAATTAGCATGTAAATGCATCACTATAATGCAAGACATCTCAACTATGTTGGTACCTTAGGTATTATCATTCATTTGCGCAGCACACCAAAAATAATATTAAAAAAGAGAAAATAAAAAGAGTACAAAAGGCATAGGGGGCATTAGACCTGACCCATGATAGAATCACCTAAATCTATAATTTGTAAGACCAATTATTCATTACTTTTGACTACTATGCAACTAGGTATTTTTTGACATTTTTGCACATTTTTATTTTTTTTATTTTTTTTTCTTGCTCTTGGCTCCAACCTTTTTTTTTAAGCAAACAGATAAACATGCAAACCAAGTAGAGACTCAAGCAAATTCGGGAAAGTGCAGCTTAAAAAGTGATTCACACAGTTAAAAACATGTTGGAGGCTCAAATCCTCACCTGGACATTTTTGTAAATTGTTTGACCGAGATTCTATCCCTAGTGTGTGCTTCCCTTCACCCCAAACTTATCATAAATCATGCCATCACAACAAAATATCTCAAAGTTTAGTTTTCAATCACATGGGGATCACTTTTCAAAAAAAATTGTTTTTTGTTTTTTTTACAACCTAGGGGGAATCATCAACATAAATCACATATCATGCAATTAATCTGTGCCAAATCAATCAAAACCAATCAAGCTCACCGACCAAAGACTCACACAATTTATTCAAGAGCTAAAAGAAAAACAAGACCAACCAAACACAAAACAAAGCTACAATTAGTTCCCTCCCCCACACTTAAAACATACATTGTCCCCAATGAAACAACATAACTATAAAATCAGAGTGAGGGCAAGGAAGGGGTGCTCCCTGATCAAGTGGCAGTGTAGGTGGGAGCTTCCAAGGAGAGCTCCTCAACATTGGCATCCGCAGGCACCGAGCTCTCATGGAATAGCTTTAGCCTCTTCCCGTTAACCTTGAAGGTCTTGTTGCTACCTACACTTTTAATCTCTACTGCACCATAAGGAAAAATATTAGTAACAACAAATGGTCCAATCCACTTGGACCTAAGTTTCCCAGCCATCAATTTCAGGCGGGAATTAAACAATAAGACCTGTTGACCCACAGAAAATTCTTTTCTAGCAATCATCCTATCATGAAAATGTTTTGTTTTCTCTTTATAAATCCGGGAGCTATCATAGGCTTCTATCCTAAGCTACTCAAGATGTTGTAAATGTATTTTCCTTTCAATACCAGCTTTTTTCATTTCCAAGTTACAGCACTTGACTGCCCAATACGCACGGTGCTCAACTTCCAGAGGGAGATGACATGCCTTACCAAATACAAGCCTAAAGGGGGACATCCCTATTGGCGTCTTGAAAGCGGTCGTCGGAGCCCACAGTGCGTCTTCTAGACGGCGGCTCCAGTCCTTCCTATTCGGCTGCACCATTTTCTCTAAGATCTGCTTGATCTCCCTATTTGATATCTCAGCCTGGCCATTGGTCTGGGGATGGTAAGCAGTGGAGACTCTATGCACAACTCCATACTTCCGGAGTAGAGCTTCCATGGTGCGGTTGCAGAAGTGAGTGCCCTGGTCACTGATGATAGCCCGAGGTATGCCAAACCTGCAAAAAATATTGGACCTAACAAATTTTGAAACAACTATAGCATCGTTAGTCCTAGTGGGGATAGCTTCCACCCACTTTGAAACATAGTCAACAGCCAAAAGAATGTATAGAAAACCAAAAGATGCGGGGAAAGGACCCATAAAATCAATTCCCCACACATCAAAAACCTCACAAAAAAGCATGGGCTGCTGAGGCATTTCACTCCTACGAGTGATGGCAGGGCCTGTTGTTTGACACTCCTTACAATTCCTATAGACCTCATAGGCATCTCTAAAAATTGTGGGCCAGTAGAACCCAGAATCTAGGACTTTTCTTGCCGTCCTCTGTGGTCCAAAGTGTCCCCCTACTTGAGAGGCATGAGAAAAGTGCAAGATGGACTCTGTCTCATAATCGGGGACACACCTCCGAATTACCTGATCACTGCAAAACTTCCAAAGGTACGGATCATCCCACACATAGTACTTGGAATCACTCTTGAGTTTGTGGATCTTGGATCTACTTGTACCAGGAGAAAAACCCCAGCAACCAGATAGTTAACTATGTCAGCAAACCAAGGGGTTACCCCATGCAGATGTAGAAGCTGTTCATTCGGAAAATCATCCTGGATGGGAGAAGGATCCTCATCCCTTGCTATTCGACTCAAGTGATCAACTACTAAATTTTCAGCTCCACTCTTGTCTTTTATCTCCACATTAAACTCTTGGAGCAAAAGCATCCACCGAATTAATCTTGGCTTCGCTTCTGGTTTCTTCAAGTGTACTTCGTGAGCTGCATGGTCAGTGAAAACAATAACCTTGGAACCTAGCAAATATGACCTAAATTTATCAAGATCAAATACAACAGCTAGAAGTTCCTTTTCAGTGGTGGTGTAATTTGATTGTGAAACATCTAAAGTCCTAGAGGCATAATGAATGACATGGGCAGCCTTGCCCACCCTTTGTGCTAGAACCGCTCCCACAACATAGTTAGAAGCATCACACATGAGCTCAAAAAGGAGGGTCCAGTCAGGGGGATGGATGATCGGGGTAGAGGTCAATGCCCTTTTCAGGTAGTCAAATGCCTTCTTGCAGTTGTCATCAAAATGGAACATGGCATCATTCTTCAGTAAGTTTGACAAAGGCAGAGCTATCTTGCTGAAGTCCTTAATGAAGCGCCTGTAGAAACCTGCATGACCAAGAAAAGAACGAATCTCGCGAACACAAGATGGATAAGGCAATGTAGAAATCACATCAATTTTTGCAGGATCTACTGAAATACCCTCTTTAGAAATAACATGACCCAAAACAATCCCTTGTTCAACCATAAAGTGACACTTTTCATAGTTCAAAACCAAATCAGTCTCAATGCATCTGTCTAGAACCAAACTCAGACTATGCAAGCATGCATCAAATGAGGAACCATATACAGTGAAATCATCCATGAACACTTCCATGCAGTTTTCAATAAAGTCAGTAAAAATGCTAAGCATGCATCTTTGGAAAGTGCTAGGAGCATTACAAAGGCCAAATGGCATCCTCCTATAGGCAAACGTGCCGAAGGGGCAAGTGAAAGTGGTCTTTTCCTAATCCTCTGGGGCAATATGGATCTGGAAGTACCCGGAAAAGCCATCAAGAAAACAGTAATGAGATTTACCATCCAGCCGTTCGAGCATCTGATCGATGAACGGCAAAGGAAAGCGATCCTTTCTGGTGGCCTGGTTCAACTTCCTATAATCTATACAGACTCGCCAGCTATTTTGGATTCTAGTGGGTACAAGCTCATTATAACCATTTCTTACCACTGTGAGGCCGGACTTCTTGGGTACAACTTGCACTGGACTTACCCAAGTACTATCAGAGATGGGTTATATGATACCCGCCTGCAGAAGTTTAGTCACCTCTTTCTTCACCACATCCAGAATCAATGGATTGAGCCGCCTTTGGGCCTGCCTAACTGGTTTAGCCCCATCCTCCAACAGAATTCTATGCATACATCTGGAGGGGCTAATTCCTGGGATGTCAGCCAAGGTCCACCCAATCGCCTTCTTGTGCTTCTTCAGAACCTCCAATAGTTTAGCTTCCTGGTCAGAGTCAAGTTTGGAAGAGATAATAATTGGAAGTTTTTCATTCATCTCCAAGTAAGCATACTTCGGGTTCCCAGGAAGTGGCTTGAGCTCTAAGGAGGGTGGCTGCTCAATGGATGGTACATTTGGAGTAGCCATGATGTCAAGAACTTCCGCAGAATAGACAGATTCACTCACACTATCACCCCCGCAAAGTTGAATCAAGAAACTCAAAGACAAACAAAGACACGGGTTAGTGTCAGTATAGTCAGTACATGAATATATATCATCAAAGCCAGAAATAAATGGAAAATCAGAAACAAGGTCCTCATTGGTGTCATCAATAATGTCAGAGAGCAACTCTAATTGGAAAACAGAGTGCTCTTCCAATGGATGTTTCATAGCATCAAAGATGTTAAACTTTGCCACAATGTCACCAAACTCCATAGACATGTCCCATCATCAACATCAATCTTAGTCTTTGTCGTCTTCATGAACGGTCTGCCCAAGATGATTGGTGATCTACTTGAATTTGTTTCCCCTGCCATGTCCAGGATGTAGAAGTCAGCAGGGAAAATCAACTCATCAACTTGTACCAGCACATCTTCTACCATTCCCTACGGGCGAAAGCATCGGTCCTGTTGGCCAACCGGATAGTGAGACTTGAGATATCGCAAGGGACCAAGATCAAGGTTATTGAAAATAGAGGTGGGCATGACATTTATGGAGGCTCCCAAATCCAACATGCAATTTTCAAATTTGCTGTCCCCAATAGTGCATGGAATAGTAAAAAGTGCCGGGATCCTTGCACTTCGTGGTAGTGCCTAAAGTGGGGGCTGAAACAGTAACTCTTTCAAGTGCAGGCTTAGACTGGATAAGAGCTGAAACATTTCTTCCCAAATTAACTCTCTCATTACCCTTCAACTTCCTCTTGTGGGTGCATAAATCCTTCAGAAATTTAGCATACTTGGGCACCTGCTTGATCACATCCAGAAGGGGAATGTTCACCGCCACCCTTCTGAACACATCTAGAATTTCCCTCTCCTTGTCTTCCCCACCAATCTTCTTATTTTTCTACACTCTTTGTGGGAAGGGGATCGGTGGCACATATACTCTCTCAACTCCAACATCAACTGAAGGTTCATGAGTTTCCTCAACAGTTTCTTCATCTTTTCCCAAGGCTGCTTCTACAACTTTCCCAGATCTCAAAGAAATGGCACTCACATTAGGATTGGAGACATTGGGATTCACCACTGTTTGTGCAGGTAGTTGGTTTGATCTTTGAGCTTGCTGTATGTTATTTATGGATATGGCAAGCTGTCCAACCTGTGTCTCTAAATTTTGAATGCTAGCATCTGTCGCATGCTGAGATTGACCAAACCGTGGTCCGCAAATTGTGAATGCTAGCATCTGCTCGCACTCAAATCGTGCCTGTGAGGCCTGGAACTGTGCCTGGAACTGTCCAAATTGCTGCTGCAACTGGAGATTTTGTTCAGTCATTTACTTGAACATGTCCTCTAGTGAAGGTCCAGAAGGTGCAGAAGTGGTCACTTGAGGAGGATTCTGTGGTGCTGCCATCGGTTGTTGTTAGGATGAGTTTCCATACCGAAGGTTGGGATGATTCCTCCAATTTGGATGGTACTTATTTGTGGAGAGGTCAGGAATACTGTACCGGTTCTGATTGTTGCCTTGATTGTAAGGATGGACTGCATAAGCTTGAGACAAATCAGTAACTGACCCTTCCTTCAGAATGGGGCATGCATCATACGGGTGCTCAGGAGAGTTGCACATGCCACACAACATTCTCGGCTGAACCTTATCCATTGCCAATTGCTCCTTCTAACCTTCTTCAAATCGTTCCAGGTGGTAACAGAGTTTGGCTCAAGATATAACACCCAATCCTTTTCAGCTCCCTATAGTGAAAACGGGAAGGCTCTCAGCTTGATGTGATCTTCAGTTATTCCTTCTGGCCTCAAGGGTGTAGAGCATACAACCTGGAATTCCTTGAGATGCTTATGTGGATCCTCACCTGCAAGACCACTGAACCTTGGCAACAAATGAATTAAACCAGATTTTAATTCAAAGGGAGTAACAGCACCAACATATTCAATACACAAGCCACTATAATTTACATCGGGCAGCAAGTCGTCTTAATGTCCTTTGGTCACCCATGTTATCAAAAACAGTTTTAAATAGAATCACTACTAGTACTAGCCCGAATTGCTCTACGGGCGTGTGTGTAGTGTTCTTTCAATTTCAGGATCAAAATCACACAAGTCAGGGCAAGTAGACCTAGTAGCCAGACCAATTCAAAACAAAACGAAAAAGAAACAAAAAAATGCGAAAATAACAAACAAGAGTCCCCGGAAACGGCGACAATTTTTGAACGCGCTGTCGCACACGCGCCAAAAAGCGAGCGGTTTGTAAAAATGTAGTTTAGCGCGACAACTCGGATATCGTCTCACAAGGACTCTTGACATGTTATTAACACAAAAATCAGTTTTTTTTTTGGGTGGTGGGGGGGGTTGGTTTGAAGTTCAATTGGAAAACAAAGCAAAAGCAGAGCAATAAAGACAGAGCGAGTTTAAAGGATTATCAAATAAGCTAAAGACGATTAATCCATCGTTCTCGACTTCCCAACTATCATCGGTTCATGTAAATTCCAAGCCCTAAGCAGATTCTAATCCCCTTTCGTTGTAGCAACAATTAACAAAGCTAAATCACTACTACGAGATATATGTTCCTAATTCCTGAATTAAGCAAATGGGGTTAAGCCCTCATGAACTAAGCGAACATGAACGAACACACGCGAATTAAGCAAACGCGATTCAATATAGGAACATAACATCACCGAAATAAATCAACACAACACTATACACTCCTGAATTAAGCAAAGCAAATCTATAGCATAGCATTGAAAAGGGAAAATCAAATAAAATAGGAATTACGGAACCTCAAGTGTGGTGGAAATCAATTACATGAGACTAATCCAAGAAGATTAGTTCTCCATGGAAAACGAAACACAACCAAAAAATATGTAAAAACAATGGAGAATGAAAATTTTTTTCTAATCTGCCAAGAACAGCCATTTATAACATTCGGAAATCGCGCCCACTGCGAGGCGAACCCTCACTCGTGAGGCGAATATTATGAAGAGTCTCGCAACGTTTGGTCTTCGCGGGCAAGTAATGCTTTCGCGTGGCGAGGAATGGAAGAGTCATGGCTTGGTCTTGGTCTCGCGAGGCGAGACATGAGCTCCGCGAGGCGACACGGAAAGGGTTGCAATTTTTGGAACAAATCGGTGTTCGTGGTCGCGAGGCGAGAAGAGGAGTCGCAGGCGAACCCGAGAGGATGACATTCTCACGCTCAGGCTGGTTTCGAGGTCGCGGCGAGAAGACTCTCGCGAGGCGAACACCTCCAGGATTGAAATTTCCCCTGCTTCTTTATTCCTCTAACTTCTAAGTTAACCTGAAAACAATAAAATAGCCAAAAGTGCTTTATTTGACTCAAAACTGGCTAAATTAACCTAAAACTACTTTAGAGACTCAAAACCTTGCTTGAGGACAATCTAATCTAATTTGGGCGAAAACGAAATATAATTAGCACAAAACGCTGGTCATACTAGCCATAAAACTAGATGAGCCAGAGGCTTATCACACGCTTCCCGGGAAACCTTCCCAAGAGGTCACCCATCCTGAATTGCTCCAGGTCAAGCTCACTTAATCGTGGGAGTTCTTAAGTGATGGGCTACCAAAAAGAAGATGCATCTTGTTAGTATAGGTAGTACCAATCAATTCATATAAGTCTTCCTCAATCGTATAGTCCCATACCTACACAGCCCCAGGATCTCTCTCATTCGGGTGTGTAATCGGTTCATTCATGTGTCCCTCCGCCTAGAAGCCGCTGCCAGAGCCGCTCCTTGTCCGTACCTTCGCTTGCACCGGCGACCACTCCCTCCCTCGTCGGCACCCGAGTGTTACATGCCCACCAACTTCCACTTGGTTCGCCCCCGAACCACACCGATCGGGAGAGGTGCCGCCTCGAAACCATTTGTAACATCCCTGGCTGCTTTATGGATTGACGACTGTCCTCACAAACCAACACGGATCTTTTCAGCGTGCTTTGTCCTTACTCATACGCTTCCCGAGAAAACTTCCCACGAGGTCACCCATCCCAGAATTGCTCCAAGTCAAGCTCGCTTAACTGTGGAGTTCTTAAGTGATGGGCTACCGAAAAGAAGATGCATCTTGTTAGTATAGGTAGTACCAATCAATTCATATAAGTCTTCCTCAGCTGTATATCCCATACCTACACAGTCTCAGGATCCCTCTCATTCGGGTGTGTAATCGGTTCATTCATGTCTCCCTCCGCCTAGAAGCCTGCCAGGAGCCGCTCCTTGTTCGCGCCTTCTTGCACCGGCGACCACTCCCCGCCTCGCTCCGGCACCGGGTGTTACAATATGTGGATATTATCCAATTCTTCAAACACTTTGAACGAGTTGTTGAGGAGAAGAGAGAAAATCAGCTGACTTATCAGTATGAGTCCCTTCATAAGCTTGCAATGTTAAGGTATGAGTTGTCTCCAATTCTAATACAAATAGCAAAATCACACACACACACACACACACACACACACACTGTACTTGAGTTGGCGGCCGAGGTGTCGACATATGTTTTATAAAAAATGAGCTCACCTTGAAATAAAAAAAAGGAGAACAATGTGGATGAAACGCACAGTAAATTCATTAGATTGCCTTGTTCCTATTGTATTTTTAGGAGGTGGTCACACTTTTAATGTTCTGATTTTCTCTCATTTTTTATGGATTTGTTCCCATTAATTTGAGCTTGCGGATGCCAGTCCATATTTAAGGTTGCCATTTTTCTCACCCTGGTGCCTAAACTCATAATCTTTCAATGATTTCCAGGATGCTACAGTACCTATGGACAACCATCTCTGTCAACCACTCCGGTCAGTGTATTTTACAATTGCATATCATCTCCAGTCACTATATCTAGAGCTTCCATGACTAAAATTTTCATACACTCCTCGTCATACATATTTGTTTGGGTTGGATACTTTGGTAGATTTTTTTCATTGATTGATCCCACTGCTCCACCTGCAATATTGAAAATAACATGGCCACATTCATGTATAATGTATATAATGTTAAATTAATTTTGAACTCTTTAAAGAAAATCAGCTTGAAACTAACATATAAATTGGAGAATGGTGTTTTTATTAAATGTAGTAGTATAATGATGCTTAATAAGAGTTAATTCTGAGTTTGCTTCATAGTATGATGCTTTCGAAGAGATGAATGGTATATAAATTTTCCAGCTTGCGTATGCAACATTGGTTAATAACATTTTTCTGTTTGGTTTTTTAGTTCCACGAATCTTTTGGAGGTAAAATGGTTTTACTAATGACTCTTCGCCCCCTTTGACTCATTTTTTCGTGTGGCGGACTCATCACTTTATTTGTTGAGGACAATCCTTTACTTTTTTTTTGAAGAAAAGGACGATCCTTTACTTGGTGTACTTCTTTTCTTACTTTTTTTTTTCTTAATTTTCAAAATAAAAATTTAAGACAGTTTAATTAATAAAAAATGTTTTAATGATAAAAAATAAATTCAAATATAAAACATAATATACTTATGGGCATTAATATTTTTTTAAAGAAAAAGAATGGATAGATTGAAAATACGTGATATATTACTTAACAGAGAAAAGTAGAGTTAGAAATATAAATTTGATCAGTGAAATGACATACTCGTTTAATGAGTTTACAATTTATATTAAATGCCATTAATAACAATAAATTAGTTGATTTTATTTGGAATTATTTCTCATTTAAATAATTCAAATCAGTTAGAGGAATTACTTCTAATCAAATGAGAATTTCAATTAATTTCCGCTTTCTATGATTTCAATTAATTTTACCTTTTTATTATTTCAATAAAACAATTCAAAAAACAATTTTTCTGGTGACGACACGTGCCAGAGGACATGTGACATGCTCTCATATAATAAGAGACTACTTTGTATTATTTTATAGATTTTCGCTTTCTCTTATTTCAATTAATTTCAACTAATTTCCCCAATTTATGATTTTAATAAAAAAATTCATTTTTTTTTGGTGACGACATATGGCAGAGGACACGTGACGGTCTCTCCTTTCATAGGGAACTACTTTGTATTATTTATAGATTTTCGCTTTCTCAAATTTCAATTAATTTTAAGGCTTAATTGCAGTTTTTGTCCCTCTACTATTGGCCATGTGCGATTTTGGTCCCTAAAGTTTTTTCGTGTACATTTGGTCCCATATTTTTTTAACGTTGCAAAATTGGTCATTTTGTCTAATCTCTGTCAATTTTCAATGATAAACATAGAGGAATCACTCCTCTATACACAATCACTGCTCTAAGCACAAAGAACCTCTTGTTGATCTTTTGTGGTAAAGGATCATGTGGTGGAACAAAAAAAAGTCCTGGAAAGGAGACAAAAGTAGTAAATAGCAAAGCGAAACCACTGAATTATGTTGAATTAGAGTCGCAAAGGTTGGTGAACATCTACCGGAGGTTATGTGTGCTTAGAGGAGTGATTGTTCTATGTTGATAATTGAAAAAATTGACAGACATTAGACAGAAGGACCAAATTTGCAACATTGAAAAAACAGGGGACCAAATGTGCACGAAAAAAAACTTTAGGGACCAATATCGCACATGACCAATATTAGGGGACCAAAACAGCAATTAAGCCTAATTTCAATTAATTTTATCTTTTTATGTTTTTAATAAAAAAAATCAAAAATCAAAAATCAAATTTTCGATGATGACATGTGGCATAAGACACGTGACAGTCTCTCCTTTCATTGGCGACTACTTTGTATTATTTATAGATTGATAGATATAAGTTATATGGAGAAATTTTTTACCATATCATATTATATTAGATATTATATTAATATTAGATGTATTTTACTTTTTTCGTTCTCATTTTGGCTTAAATAATCCTTCCTTTTTCATAAAAAAATAGATAGACAAAAAAACCATTTACAAAAAGTAGTAAATGAAAGTAAATTTAAAATTTGTAAAATACTAAAATGATAAGATAAAGGAGGAAATAAAGAATCCAAATATTTAAAGTTACTTCTAAATTAAGTTTTATGTGGTTAAAAGGATTCTATAAATGAAAATATAAAAAATCTTTTGTGATTTTGGATAAAGATATCTTATACAATTACTTCTCAATTAAGTTAACAAATAATCTTTCTTTTATTTCTATCCAAAAAAAAATCTTTCTTTTATCTTTTATATTATTAAATAATAAATACCACAATGGGTAAAAGAGTTTTTCATCAAATCAAATCAAATCTTGCAACAAACACTATTGTTTTGCTCTGTCTCACACCGCTGTTGTCACGATCTCTCTCTCATTCATTCCTCGTCGGGTTACAATTGAAATTGCAATTGCAAGTGGAGATGGAGAAATCTCTGGTGGAAAGGTTAGGAACCACATCCCTGATGATCTTGCATTCTCCATTTTGTCAAAATTGCCTCTAAAATCTTTGAAACGATTTGGATGCGTACGCAAATCATGGTCCCTCCTATTTGAGAACCCTCATTTCATGAGCATCTTCCGCAGCAATTTCATATCTAAGCATCATTCTTACTACGATGATACATCTCTCCTCCTCCAACCGACCGACCGAGTAGATTTTTATTCGCTTTCCGGTAGTATTTCGATAGGTTTGAGGATTTGGTCAAATTAGACCGCCCAAATCCATTTCAAGAGGATGACCCTTATTTTTATATTTTGGATTCTCGTACTATTATCTGGAATTCTATGCCTCTACTCCCCGGATCATCGTGATGAAAGAGTTGTATTGTGGAACCCAGCAACCAAGGAATTCAAGGTCACTCCTCCCGGCCCCTCTGTTGAGTCCTGCACTGGTCACCTCAATGGGATCCTTTTGTTGTTCTTTATGGATTTGGTTATGACCACCTTAGAGATGACTATAAATTGATTAGGCATGTACAATTTTTTAGGGATACTCAAATTGATTTATATAGTCCACAACTTATAGACGATGACCCCTTTTGGGAGATATATAGTCTAAGAAGTAACTATTGGAGGAAACTTGTTGATGTCGATATGCCTCAGTCTCGGCGTAGTGTTTCGGTGAACGATCGTACATGGATGGAATGTGTCATTGGTGGGGTCATGGTGGAAGTGAAACACATAATGAGTCTTCACCCAATACCTTGTACTTCGTGTCATCATTTGACTTGAGCAATGAGGTGTTCTTTATAACACCCATACCCTTAGACATAGACATATTGTCAGACATAGGTGATAGTTTTTATTATGATTGGGTGCGAGAGACACTTGGTTGTGTTAAATGGGTCCATTGCTTTGATCTCATGGTATGTTGGTACGACTACTTTTCACATATCAATTTTGGGTGAAATCGGTGTGAAGGAATCATGGACTAAACTTTTCATTATTGGGCCCTTGCCTTGCATTGAGCATCCTATCGGAGTGGGGAAGAAGGGTGATATATTCTTCAGAAGAACAGATGTTGAACTAGTTTGGTTTGATTTAAGCACCCGAGATGATTGAGGAGCTTGGTGTTAAAGGAAAGTTTGATTCTCATGTAGTAATTTATAAGGAAAGCCTTTTTTCAATCGGAGGAATACATTATTAATTATTTTTCTTGTTTTCACCCAAGAGGTTTATGATTGTGGTTATTAGGATTTTACTTTTACATTGTATACAAAGTGGCTAGTCTATTATGCTTATCATAATTATTATGAAGTATATGACAAATTCACAAACCATTTGACAATATGGATATTGTTTTATCAATTTTATATTGTAGGTTTACTTTTCTATTTGCAAATTGATCTTGTTTCTATTTCAATTGGAAGAATGATCGTTGGCCTATACTTGAATGGCCTCCAGTTCTATGTAGCAATAGCTTATAATCGGGAGCTTAATAATATAAAGAGCAACATATATTTGTTTGGACTTCATTATATTATTCTTGAAATATCTATGCCACTATGTCTAATTTTGTGGTTTAGTTTTTCTTTTATGTTCCAAATCAATAAACTGGGTGTGTTTATTGATGAAAAAATTGGGCGTGTTCAAGCTTGATGGCTCGAGAATCAAGCTTATGAAATTTCAGAGTGATTTTGCAAACAATAAATTAAAATACCCAAAATCCACTTGAAAGAAAGTAGGTAATATATTGAAGAGAAGATGCAAAAAGTAAAACATTGACTTGAATAATATACCCAAGAGTAGATAACTTGCTATACTTTTGAGTATACTGTAGTAAAATCTTGTATCATAATGATTTAATGTTCTATGTGAATGTGTGCCAACTATTTGATGAAAGGTTAGGGAAAGTAGAAGATAGTTATTAATGCCTTAACTTATTTTGTATTTACATTCTATCCGTTCGATGAGAATGCTTGTGAGCGTATGTGCTAGGGTTCCTAATGGAATTTTAGAAAAAGATGAGTCTTCAATATGTGAACCATTGACTTCAGTTGTTCTTTAAATCTCTTGTTACTTTTTAAAATATGGTTTGAAATTTATGTTTGAGTTGATGAAATGACCAAGTTATTTGAATTTTTGAAATGCTTTAAAGCTAGAGGATTGAGTGAGTGCTCTGTAAGATACAAATGAATAATCCAATTATTTCAATTTACATCTTACTGTTAAAGTTGTGGAACCTTCCAGAGAGAAAGTCTGTGCCAACAGTACAAGAGGTGGTTTAATTTCACATGACTTGTTTATAGTTGGCAGGTATGAATGTATGATCACTCATCTACTTAATGATTCGTTATCATGCTTGGTAAAGGTCTATTGTGTTGGGATTTATAGTCTTCTATCACATGTCATAGGTTTGATTTTAATTGTTACTGGGGTTTTGTTTTCCGTCTACAAAGATAAAATCCATGGATAAACCATGTTGATGTGATAAAATAAAATGAACACCAACGCGGTGTTTTCAAGTTATGGTGCCTTTTGGTCTGCTTTGACTTTCATATTTGGAATAAGTAGACAATGCTTTTGTTTACCATCCGGTGAGCATTCTGGTTTTCTTTGAATAGGTGGGGCTTATTTTGGACTTTTTCTACACCATAAGACTCAATATTATGCGGGTTGTATTATTTGCAACCTGATGCTACACGTTGGTTTCTACACTTACATTTGGTCATACGTTTCTGGTGCTGCTTCTATTTCTCTTGTTTTTAATTTTTCTTTTGTATTTTCTTGTTCCTTGCACTGGGCATTGGTACGTTCATGAGGAATTTTAGGACGGGTTTGATTGCTCCTGGTTGTGGGATGAACTTTAGTTATTTTTCAACCTTCTAGCCTTTGCTTGTGTTTTGGCTGAAATAATACCTTTTGTTATCCTGTTTGTAGTCTTCTCTTTTTGTTACTTTGTATATGGGTTGGAGTACCCCTTGTATTCAATCAATATACCTTTTGCTTATTAAAAAAAAAGTAGACAATACTTTTGTTTATTTGTTGTTTTTTTTTCTAAAAATAAAAAGAAAGTAATAGATAAAAAATTGAAAAGAAGGTGTAGTCTTGGTAAAATCTTGATTTTGTATAGTCAAATATACTTATTGTTGCCTTAGCACAATGGTAAGGTTGCTTCCTTGTGACTTGGAGGTCCTTTGGTTAAAATCCGGAAATAGTCTCTCCGCTTGCCATTTTTTCTCACCCTGGTGCCTAATACTCATGATCTTGGAAAGATTTCCTGGTTGGTACGATGCACTGTGGAAAACCATCACGGTCACCAATTCGGTTGTGGAAAACCATATTCGGTAGTACACATTGATCATACACTATCATGCATATTTACATCCATGGTCATACACTGTGATGAGAACATGGTGTGTGGAACAATGTTCATAATTTAATTGTTTGTATCTACTAATACTTTCCTCATAAGTACATGAAGTTTTTAATTACGAAATGAAATGTGAAAAATAGAGTTAGGAAGGTTTGGAAGATGTATACAAGTTACATAGTGCTTCCTTGATTATAGTTTTTTTTTATGTATCATTTGATTTACCTTGAGTGTTTTTTGTTGTGTTGAAAACTAAAAAAGGTGAAAAGACTACAACCCACATAAAGGAGTGTAAATAAAAGAGAACTTTAATGAGTTTGTTAACAGATAACTCTTCAAATTAAAATTTCTCTAACATTTTTCCAGAAAAGGTAAGCTGGTCTTCTATTTTACTGCCTTTTTTTTAATTCACTCCAACATAAATGGATATAGGGTAATAATCCCTTCCAAAAGCTTTTCTTCTTCATTCTCAACCTACCCACCTCCTTTTTTATATCAATTTCTGCATATTTGTTCAAATTAATACCAACTTCAAATAATGATGTATATAATCTATTATTTGTCTAAAGCTTCCTTTCTTTGAGCTCCTTTCCTCCTCATTGATGTTGGTTTTAGTTACTTTGTTTTTAATAAGCAAACGATCTTTTACTTTAGTAGCTAACATACAACTCTTCCTATCTTTGTTTATGTGACAATATTTTGTTTACTTGCCTTTGTTTTAATTTAGTGAGAGGGCTAGAATGGTGAGCTCCCCTTCTAAATTGCCTCAGATGCGTTTTATTAGGTGTGTGTATTTACATGATAGGGTCCACTTTTGAGTTACCTCACTAAGTGATTCTAGCTTATTATGTATTTGGCATATTGATTGTTGATTGATTCCCATGTAAGTTTATTTTAATTATCTTATTTTTATTTCATTGAAGGGAGCTTTGTTATGTCGCTATATTTCGAGATAGGTTTAATCCTGCTGGTTTTTGATAATATAGAATTAATATGCATGGTGGTGGAGCTAGTTATTTCTTGATTCAAATTTATAATATTGTTTTGGCTTGCTTACTCACCTTAATGGTACATAGAAATAGTCATTGGCGTGAACAAAACTTTGTTGATCAACCTCAAGCTATAAAAAATGGTTCAGGTCTAGTACCACCTTTTCGTGGAAAGTTTGATGAAAGCAACACTGGTATCTCTATGCGTTGTGGCAGCCCGAGTTTGATAGATTCTCGATCGAGAGCAGGGGATATTTCCAGCAAAACAATAGAGAGGCAATGTGATTTGTCTAGCAAGGGAATACCTCTGCCCTTGGCTATGCATTCAAACATGTCTTCTCCAAATGAAGTGATGGTGTACTTGCCCATCCTCTCTTGGGAACCGTTTCGATGCACAATCAACTGAATACCCAGCCACTAGTAAAACACAAAACCTGATTTGTGGAACCTTGCGATAGAAAAATGTGGCAACAAGTACAAGAGATGGTTTTCATTTCACATGACTTGTTTACAGTTGGCAGGTATGAATGTATGGTCACACATTTGCTTAATGATTCGTTATCATGCTTGGTAAAGTCCTATTGTGTTGGGATTTATAGTCTTCTATCACATGTCATAGGTTTGATTTTAATTATCATTGAGGTTTTGTTTTCCAACTACAAAAGATAAAATCCATGGATAAACCATGTTATTGTGATAAAATAAAGCGAACAACAACGCATGAGTTTTCATGTTATGTTGCTTTTTTGTTGGATAGGAATTTTAAGAATTCCTAATTTTTTTGTCGATCGACAAAGGCGGGTTTATGAAGTGATAAGAAAATGACTAAGTCTAAAAGTTGGCAAGAATCTCATTCAGTCGACAAATGGTTTGGTGTCGGAAAAGTGAATGTCGAATTGAAGATCCATAGAAATGGTTAAGTTAAAAGTTCGACATTCCGTTATCAAAGATGACATGACAGACAACGAGATCACAAAGACAATAAAGTTGATGCGGAAATGGTTCAAGCAAGTTGAGCGAGTTTGAAGAAGTTGTTGTCGAAGATAGTTAGATTTTTGAATATAGAAAACTGTCATACATGTGGCATATAGTAAAATAGGAAGTTAGAATTAGAAGTTATTTTCTTTGTCTATAAATAGTAGAATCTACGATGTAATAAAGGTTGGAAACTTGAAACATCCTACATGTCTCGATCACACAGCAGACTGACGGATTAACTCAAGTACTCCTTCCACCCCTTTTCAAATTTCAATACAATTTCAATATGAAATCTTATTTCATCATCTTATTTCAAGTTTCTTATCAATATCCTTTCTGGATTCGTGTTGTCCTGACGTTTATCCCTTTTTCATGCTTTCTTTAATTTTTGCTGCCATTAATCAAAGATGGCGGATTCAATTCTAAGTTTGTTTACTCAAATATTGATTTCGTCAACTTCTAGTGTTTCTTTAATTGTTTTGCAAAATTCTTTTACTTAGCATTTCTTCATTCAGTTTGTACTTTTAATAATGTTTTCATCTTTTCTTTGAAGTTTTCCTTGAAAATTTACAAGGTATTGAATATTTTGTTTGTTTATGTTTTAGTTGACAAAAATTTTCACTACAATTTTTTTTAACTTAAGTTGATATTTCTTTATTCTTTTCATTATTACTTTACCAGAAAACTTGTCTATTTTAACTTATCCTTTACTTGTCATTTTAGAAGTAATTTATTATTTTCTTTAAATTCCTTATTTATATCATTTATAGTCTAGTTAATTTCTCTTAAACTTTTCATGTAAGTAGACAGAAGTCCTTGCCATTATACTTATAGTTTGATTTATGTCAAATTGGTGTTGTGGAAGACATTTTCATAGTAAACCACCGAAAATGAGATTACCGCATAACTCGTAGAAGTCCCACAATCTGCTGATCTTTTACTTTTATTATTTGATTTCGTCGGATTTGGATACTACCAAAAAACCGAGTAAACACTTTTGGTGTGTTTGACTTTCATATTTGGAATAAGTATTATGCTTGGCTGGGATTCCAAGTGGCCCTTCCTTTTGAGGCGAAGATCCATTTTGTAAACCATCATGGCTTGGTGAGAGGCAAGAAACTTAAGAAGGTATGGGTGGTAGTGTGGTTTACTACTTTATGGTCGATTTGGTTACACAGAAATAACATTATATTTGAAAAACAACAAGTGGATGTCCTTAGCACCTTTGATATCATAAAAGTAAGGTGGTGGCATTGGGTCAAAATTAAGGTTGGAGGGGAGTTTACTTTCTCAGATTGGTGCTCTAGCCCCTTCGAATGTATGAAACTTGCAAACAGGTGTTAGGAGAAATATCATTGGTATGTGAAAGGCTCTGGTAGTCTGGTGTAGGTGTTGTGCTACTTTTTATCTTTGTTTTACAGTAGAACAAGTACAGGCTGGGAACTCGTGGGGTTATTGTCATGACCACAAAACATGGGACTGTGTGAAAAATTGAGTGAAACACTGGTCAGGCTTGAGAGGGCCAAACTATGAGTGAAAATCTATTGTGAGTGAGTCAAACACCATGTGAAGCATTGGTTGTCCAAGCCTGTTTCTCCACGTTTTGGCTATACTAACTCTTCCAGACAGTTTTTTCACTCATGTAATTTTTTTTTTCGCAGGTTTACTTAAGTTTTGTTTTTATGTGCTTCTATTCGGGCGGACAAAGGTTTTGTTTGAGTGAATCACTTTTGCGTCACGAGAGTTAGTCGACTTTCTGTGATAGATTATGTGTCAAAACACTTCGTGAGGACTTATTTTTGGTGGCTTTCGTGGTGGTGTGTGTGTTGTCCGTGTTTTGATGGTTCCCGTGGTTCGACTCCGGTGGTTCAAGGTGCTTACTGGTGGTCTACATTTTTATACTCTCTATTGGTTGATTTATGCTTCACCAGGCTTATCTATATGATTCCGTTCTCGGGTCCATGCTATTTTGTATCTGTTTTTCCTTGGTGGTTCGGGTTAATAGTTTCTGGGCGTTCCCAGGTCTAGTCTGGTAGGCTACCAATTCTCACTCTATTCATAGGATCCTTGGCCATTTATGTGGAGAAGCTACTATTTTGTTTCATTTGTCCGGTATCCGTAGTCTCAATGGCATGTCTTTTATGTATTGTGGATCAAATTTTGGTTTTGCTTAGGCTATCTAAGGCATAAGTTTTTATGCTCGAGGATCACGGTTTTGAGATGCCACCTATGAGTAATCTTTCTTCCTACTTAGATCAATATGGAATGTTGTTTGCTGCATCCGTTTCTGTTATTGTTGTTGGCTTCAAATCACTGTGTTCTATGGATTTTTGGTTATGCTTCCAGTGCTCCTCTTAATTAAGCCCTCTGAGTTGGTTACCGTCTGGTGAGCATTCTGGTTTTCTTTGAAAAGGTGGGGCATATTTTGGACTTTTTCTACACCATAAAACTCAATATTATGCGGGTTGTATATTTGCAACCTGATGCTACACTTTGGTTTCTACACACTTACATTTGGTCATACGTTCCTGGTGCTGCTTCTATTTCTCTTGTTTTTAATTTTTCTTTTGTATTTTCTGGTTCCTTGCATTGGGCATTGATACGTTCATGAGGAATTTTAGGTGGGGTTTGATTGCTCCTGGTTGTGGGATGAACTTTAGTTATTTTTCAACCTTGTAGCCTTTACTTGTGCTTTTGGCAGAAATAATACCTTTTGTTATCCTGTTTGTAGTCTTCTCTTTTGTTACTTTGTATATGGGTTGGAGTACCTCTTGTATTCAATCAATATACCTTTTGCTTATTAAAAAAAAGTAGACAATATTTTTTTTTATTTGTTGTTTTTTTCTAAAAATAGAAAGAAAGTAATAGATAACAAAATGCAAACAAGGCGTCTTGGTAAAATCTTGATTTTGTGTAGTCAAATATACTTGTCGTTGCCTTGGCACAACGGTAAGGTTATTGTCCATTTTTTCTCACCCCGGTGGCTAATACTCATGATCTTTGAACAATTTCCTGGTTGGTACAAGACTGCTTCGGTTGTACACATTGAGCATACACTATTCTTGGATTTTGGGTCTAACTCAACCCCACAAAACGGCTTGTAATGTGAGGATTGCCCAAGTTTATAAACACTATTTAGGCCATATCTCTAGGCGATGTGGGACTAACACACCCTCACAACCAAGACAATGAAGGCACTGGAGGTCGCAATGATGGCAACTCAAAGTTGGTGCAATTGAGGCGGCTAGGGTAGACCATAATTAAGGCGACTTTTCAACAATGTGTAGTTTGAAGGAAAATTAAGTTATTTTATCAGCATGTTAATCCTCTAAAGTCGATTATTATTATCTTGAAAATATTCTTTTTGGTTTTTCTTATTTTCCCTTTATATGATGGTTAACTGTAATAAAACATTTTTGGTCTTAATGGCAAATAGGCATAGATATCTCGCTTTCTTTCTATTATATTTTTATCCGTAGAATTCAAAGGTCTTAATTATAGGTCATATTGAAGGAAGTGGAAACAGATTTTAGTTTCTTATGATAGATTTACTATTTCTTGTGATATTACTAGCCTTAAGAACTTTGGTTACCTTGTCTTCTCGCATTTATTTCTACAGATCTGGTTGCCATTATAGAAAGAATGGCTACCGTGAAGCATAAGATATTGGTCTTATCGGGAAAAGGAGGAGTGGCAAAAGCACATTTTCTACCCAGCTAGCATATGCTTTAGCATCAATTGATTATCAAGTGGGTCTTCCCGACATTGACATTTGTGGTCCAAGCATCCCAAAGATGCTTGGTCTAGAAGGTTAGGGGATACACCCTGAGCAACCTTGGGTGGTCTCCTATCTATTAGAGTGTAACACCTTGTTTTTCACCGTTTAAATAACAATAATACATATAAATATGTTTATGTTTATTGGAGTTTTAGAAAATAATTTTAAATAAACGGGGACTCAATTCTACTTGAATGTAGAAAGCTACGATTAAAATTTAGGTTGGAAAGTGCCGAAACCCGCCCGTGATTCCATTGACAAGATAATTATACCGCTCAAAAGACCTAATTTTAATTCGTGAACGAAAAACTTAAGAATTTTATTTTATTTCCCTACGATTGTGTGTTTTTATAATTATTTGATTAAAATTCGTTTACGAGCGTTATACTCAATCGTGTAAGCAAACGGAACCGAATACGGGATTCCGGGAGCGGCTAATGATAATATCGGCAACTCACACAAGATAACTCACATGGTGAGTCACAATGTGACCATATTAAGTGTTTCACATGGTCATCATTACAAACTATTTGCACCTAAGTCCTTGAAGAAGCCACCTCCTTTCCACTTAGTCCCTCAATAGTGGCGCAGCCCCACACTCTCTAAAGGCATACTTTCACTTCATTATTTGTCTATTTTACACTTTACACAAAAACACCCAAAAGTTCTAAGTTCATACCATCATTTTGTGAAGCAAGTCCTTGGATCTTCACTTGTTTTTGATCTTCAAGAGGTGAATCCTATTCTCCTTCCCTAATCATGTCAATGTTCTTCAATAAGTTTCATGATTCAAAGTCTATTTCATCTATGTTCATCACTTTTAAGTTTCTATATCTATAACTTTGAAAATTCATAAAAAATTCTAGAAAAATCTCATGATATGTTGAAACGACTTCCTATGTTCTTGATTTCATGCATACTATCTAAATCCAAGAGCATGTAGTAATCAAAAATTTCCTTCCTAATAAACTAGCTATGGCCGAACCTAGAAGGATGGGTTTGGTAGGAGTTTTGTTCATATGTTGTCATGTATGATCATGTAGTTCATGTGACATGTATGTCTATATACTCTAATCCATGTTAGTTAATCAAAATGAAAATTCTTACTCTATGTCTCTTGATGGCCGAACCCTAGAGGGAGAGATTTGATGAGTTTTATTCAAGGTTTTAACGCATGATCTTGGTAATCATCCTATTAGTATGTATGCTTAATAAATCCAAGTTGGTTTATCAAACAAAAAACCCTAGCCCCATGAACATGTTAAGGCCGAATCTAGGTATATGAGAGTTAGGAAGTTGAGTTTAACATTTAGTTGTTTAACCAAGAATCCATGATCTTGGTTTATCAAGGATCATTAATCCATGACTTAATCATGATTAGAAATTTTTAGTCACAAAAACCCCTTGGAGCCGTGACCATGTAGAAGGGTTTTGGTCGTTTTTACTTTCTTGATTTGTAATTACTTGATTGTAATGGTTGAAGGTTGAGTGAGTGTGACGTATACGTGACATTCGGACTTATGACAAAATTCATTTAATTCACAAGAGAATCTAAGAGAGGTAAGATGGGATTATGACACGCTGCCGCACACGGGTCAAAAATCGAGCGGTTTACAAAAGTCGTAGTTAGGCGCGACAACTCGAGTATCGTCTCACAAGGACTCTTGGATTGTTATTGCGAGAAAAATCGGTTTTGGGGGGGGGGGGGGTTTTGAATTGAAATTCAATTAAGAAAACAATGCAAACTAAACAATTATCAATAAGCTAAAAATGATTAACCCGCTATCTTCAGTTTCCCACTATCATTGATTCATATAATTCCATGCCCTAAGCGGATTCTAATCACTTTTAGATTGTAGCGACAATTAACAAGCGTAATTGATACTACAAGATATATGTTCCTAATTCTGAATTAAGCAAACAGATGAAGCCCTCGTGAATTAAGCAAACACGATTGAACACACGCGAATTAAGCAAACACGATTAAGTTTAGGAACATCCAATCATCGAAATAAATCAATACCCATTCCATACAATCCTGAATTAAGCAAACAGAACATATAGAACAATATTGAAAGATAATAACGATAAGATTGGGAATTACATAACCTCATGTGGCAATGGAAACCGATTACAGCAGATCAATCCCTAGGAATTAGTTCCCCATTGAAAACGCAATACAAAACCTAGAAAATTCGCAAAACAGTGAATGGAGAAGTCCCCTTCTAATCTGCCCTAAACAACAATTTATAAGCCCAGAATTTGCGCGCGCTCGCGAGGCTAATAACCTCTCGCGACGTGAATATTAATTGTGGCGCCAATTCAAATTTGGATTTTCGTGAGGCGAATAGTGATTCGTGTAACACCCTAGTTTTTACACCTAGGATTAATTATTTTATTTGGATGATTATGTTTATTATGTTAGGTGGTTTAGTTTGAGTAATTAAATTACTCTCTTCAAATTATTTTATTAAGTGCGTTAGCACTGACTCATTTAAGTGAATGCACGTTTACTAGACAATAATTTATGTTATTGTCACTATTATACCAGTACAGAAAAATATTTTAAATAATGTAAATAAGAGAAAAACATTTTCATATTCTTATCCTATTTAATTTTAGAGTTAAAAATATGTTGGTTTGACATTTATCGGAGATTAAATTTTGGATTGAGTATTTTCTTAGTAGATCAGTTCAACTATTAATCTTTACTCTAACTTGAATTTCGAAAACATATCTTTATCAATCTTAATTTTTAGATTCCAAAAAGAAAAACATATTTATTTTTGAGCTAATATTTATCACTCATTTATACCCACTAGTACAAAAATCTGAAATTTCTCTCTCCTCTCCCCTTTATACTCGACGCAATCTCTCTTTTTCTTCTTTTCTTCTCTGTTTCTTCTTCTCTCCTTCTTCTTTCTTTTTCCCTTCTTCCTCCTCTCTCCATCTCTCTTCTCTCCACGACCAGCCAGCCACCGAAGGAGCGCCGCCACGCCGTCTGAACCGTCGCCAGAGCCGCGCGACCCACACGTCCGGTCCACCTCCTCCGATCGTCGCGTTCCTGCACGCGATTTTTGCAGCAGCTCACGTTTAGTGCTAGTTTGCTTCGAACCACCACGAGCTCAGCCATATCGCGCCGCCCTCAGCTCTCTTCCGGTCTCGATCCGATCGAGCACAGTGGGGAGAAGACAACTGTGCAAGTTAGTTCATCATTCCCTATGCTCTAGTCCGTTTTGTTCCTGAAACCGCCGCCCCTCCGTCGCCGTCCGCCGCCGCGAGGAGCACCACAGCACCACCTTCAAGTTGTCTTCAAGCTTGGGTGAGTCAAAACCCTCTCATCTCTTCTAGATTCAAAACCCCAAATTGATTTTGAAACCCTAACCCTAACCCTTTGATTTCAGATTTTAACTTTGAAATTTAAGGTTGTTTTATGAGATTGGGACTGTGAATTTGTGTTTCCCTAAACCAATTTTATTATTCGAAGCTTTTCCTAAATTTTAATAATGGTTCTAAACCCCCAATTTGATTTTATTTGAATTTGGGTATGTTTTTATGAAATTAATTATGATTTAGTGTAATTAGGACTCTTAATGGATGATTTCCAAAGTTCTTTTTCAAGATCTTTTAATCAAAACAAAGTTTCCTAAAAGGGTATTAGGAAGCGTGAAACTTCAAACATGATTTTCTTTTAAAAGTAACCTTGTTTGGTAATTAGATTAGGTGTTTAGATAAAGTTAGAATGTGTGTTTGATCACGTGAAATTGATTTCTTGATTTTTGGTTGTTGCGCGTTGTTGGATTTCCTCTCCGAGGAGCTTTGACATGGCTATGCTTGCTTGATGGAGTAGATAGTTACACTCTTGGAGCTAATGTGAGTATTAAGACGGGGATCCTTTACTTGTCTTCAAAGGTAAAGGGGATTTCAAGGATATTCAATGATTGTATGCATGTGTGTAAGTGTTTAACCTGGATAGTTATATGTTGATTGAGCTTACTTGATTATCTTATGTACTTGAACTGTTGTCTTATTATCTCGATGTTGAATCGCACTTGTTCTAAATGATAAAATGCATATATGTGATGAATCGCTTTCAATTGTGATATTAGCATTGCATCGATGATATATCTTATTCTTTGATTGAAAGTTTTGCTAAGCCGGACGTGCGTCTGTGTTTCAACCATAATAAGGATTAAAAACCTTAATAAGCTTTGAATATGGAGGGATTGGTGTTCTTTTCCAAAAGCTCTTTAAACTTAAATTACTTGTTTTAAATGATGAAATGATTTTGGTGTCTTATTGTTATACGAGGAAAATCCTTTTCGAACTATGTGTTTTCAAGTGAAAACTTTCAAGATTATTTGGTAATATCCTATCGGGGAAATATTCCAAAGATAAAAGAATTTCAAAGATCTTTATAAAAGATTTTCAAAGAAAAGGTTTTTCCTAAATATTTTAGAAACTTTCCGATAACCTGGATAGGTTATCGAGGATTCGATTTTGGATTTGTTTTTAATTGAACGAAAAATAAGTACTTGTGAAAGTGAATCTAGAACGCGAGACGCCGCCTCTAGTATTCGATGATGTGCACGTGATCTTGGATCGGTGTTAACCCGGACTACGAGCCCTGGTTATGATATTAGGAACTTGGGTCCTAATCACGTTGTGTTGGATTTGTGTCTTCCGACCGCGTGTGATGATTATGATTAAAGGTGAAGGTTGTTTTCACGACCACAACCCTTGACTCGCGACCACGGTCTTGGGCATTGTGATTGAGCATTCGGACTATGAGTCCTATGTTTACGAGTTCTCAAGTGATGGGAAATGATGATTAAGTCGTTAGCTTTGAGCAACGACGGTGAAAAGAATGAACACAAAGAAATCCTTTCAATAAAATATTTTATCATGTGCATTTCCCAAGCAGACGTGCTATTGATGATTAAATCGGATACAAAGATGGTATCCGGGAGTCCGTCCATGTAAACCGAGTGAAGAGGCACAAGTGACGCGTTGCCGCCCCGAGACCTTAATGCATGAGGGTAAGGGGGTAATCGCCGAGGTGGGCTAGAGCTTGACTAACTCTAACTTCTCCAAAGTGATGATATGGTGTTGTGATCTCATGAGATTAAGTTAGAGCCGATGATTGAAGTGTCATGCATATTTTCAAAAGATTGATTGTGCGGGTTTGAGACCCTTTGATATAACACTGTTATGTTACGTATATGCATGATTTAACCGCTTATATGATTACGTGATGCATGTATCATGTGTATGGTTGTTGTGGGATATATCTTATGATGGTATCTCACCCTTACAAACATATCGGGTTTCTTCCGGTTTGCTATTGTACCTCGGGTATTTTAGTACGGATGTGCAGAGGAGTCTTCCCGAGTCACTCGGAGACTTAGATCTAGTTGCTTGACGAAGTATTTGGTTGTGGAACGATCACGTGAGTTCTTCTCAGAAATACTTTTAGAATGACCAAACTTAGGGTTTTGAGACTTAGATTATTTTGATAAGTACGTATGAGTATGGCTCAGAGAGCCTTTATTTTTAAATGAAATGTTCATGGCTCGGAGAGCATTATTTTGAAAGCAAACTTAAACTTTCCCTTTTGGTTTTGTAAAGCTTATGGTTATGATCTATTATTTACATATATATTGTTGCTTGATTGGATTTGGTGTAATCGAAATTGCGGAGTGAAAATGTAATTATTTTAGCGGTGTTCTTTTTACCCGGATGTCCGAATTACGAGAGAGACTCATCGAAATTTTTCGTAAAATACTAGCTTTTATTCAAGTATATTCTTTAAATTAAATAGGCTTGCCATACTATGATAGTAAGTCCATTGTGCCAATCAAGGCTTAGAGTCGTGACAAAATTTTTATACCCAATTTCAGACACTTATATACTTATATAAATTATTTTCCGAAAGCACCAGCAAATTATCTTTTAATTTAAATTCCGCACGTGTTACTTAAGTAATGCCCTCAAGGGGGGGGCGTTACAAGGTGGTATCAGAGCTGGTCGATTCTTTCGGGATCTTTGGGGAATAGGTCTGTTAAGTTTTTGTTGTGTGATCTCTAGTTTGCTCTTGTTTGAATTGTTTCTTGTTGAAGCAATGTGTGTTGACGCACAAGTATATGTTTTCTTGATGGTTTTCCAAGGGCTTTATGTCCTGGGATACCTTAGATCTTGAATGTTACTTGGGTTCGAATATGACATTCGATTATTCTTGCGAATCGTGTCAGACATTCGAAACAAGATGCTTGTGTAAAAGGATTTTTCCGGGAGTGTTCCTGGAAATATTCTAGGTTTATGGTTAGCAAAGGACATTGATTTTGATTGATCTAGTTTTCGGATTCTCGGATCTCCGCCGCTTTGTGTAGGATGTTGCCTACGAAGTTAAAACGAGTTAGATGACTCATTCAATCGAAAGATCGGTGGTCCGAACCGTTTGTTGAGCAGTGTTTTCCTTGTGAAGCACCAATGTTGTGTGAAGGCTCGTGTCACCGTCTAGATTTTTGGATGACTAGGTAAAATGACGAATTATGAACAAGTATTTTCTCGACTTGCGTAGTGATTTGGTAAATCTATTGTGAGGAGTTGTCATCTACTCAAAGATCAACTCTTTGCATGTTCGATCGATTGATTGATTGCCATTCAGGATCGTACCCAATTCAAGGTGGTCATACTAAGCTTGGCTAGAAAGATGTGTATGTTGGTTGGAACCAAGATGAATCGAGTGGATTTTCGATCTTGGGTGAGTGTCTCGTGATTGAGGAATTCTTCATTGTACCCTTTGATTCTCTTGTGTTTGTCAGTTGACAATTATTCCTCAAATCCTGTGATTGTATTAGATAATCCCAACGGTGAAATTGGTATGTGTCAGACATATCTTCTGATTTTAATTTGCAGTCTGTCAGGACTCATGAATTAGTTATGCTGATTCATAAATTTCCAGTTATTCATTTCTTCGTTGTGAGAAGTCGTACTCACACTTTCAAATGATCCTCGATGTATTAGAAAATTGAGTGAATTGGTTTAAAGGAATCGATTGGTATGGATACTTTCACATTTTGTTGAGAAAAGTGGTATGACTATTTTTCTTGAGTTATAACACAAATAATTTTGTGATAGCAGAAGTTTCTTGGTGAAACTCAGTTTCGTCACTTCTATTTTTGATAGAGGTGAAAGTCATCATTTTGTAAATTCTTTGTATTAAGAATAAGAATTAATCCTCTTGGGATTAGACATTATTCACTCCTTGATTATTTGAATCAGTTGGAAGATTCTTGTGGAAGAATGAACTTTATTAGATTCATGTTTGTAAATGTGTATTGATCATGCATTTTTACATCCACGAACCTGATGGAATGATCTTTTTCCATACTGGATGTTCCGATATCCTTCAAATTAATGAAATTCTTTTCTATGCTTATGTGAAAGTGAAATCCCGAAAAAATTTTCTTTTCTTGAGAAATTCTTTTATGATCACCAAGGTTTTGTCTTATTGCGGTTCGATCGTACTTTTCGTCATTGATCATTTTAGTTCTACGAATTTTCCAAATGTCGTCGATGTGTGACCTATCTCATCAGTCACGAGTTGGATATCTCCACATCAAGATGTACAATTGAAACCTTCCTTGTTGAGATGTTGACATTCCTTCAATTCTTGTTATGAGTTTGCTGAGGACTTACACGAGTTTTGTTTGAATTCAAGTGATCGTTGATCGAATGGTGAAGTCTACACCCTTCTTACGAGTTAAGATCCACTATGCAGTGTTAGTGAACCGAATAATGTATCAGAGGATTGTTTATACTTCATGGAGTATCTTCAAGTGTTGTTTCAGATAAAAAACGGAAGTTTATCAACGTGTGTCGGTTAAGTTTACTTTAAGTGCTGAGGACTAAGTTGAGGCTAAGTCCAACTGATCGTCCTCAGTGGGATGGATGAGTAATGAGATTACCTATCCTTAGCAGGTTAGCTGGGAGATAGTGTGGTACCTAAATTTTTGTCATCTCTATGGTAGGACGAACCAGAGTTGATAGGAGTTTCGTTAGTGTATAGATGTGAATGGTACTATGAGGACCCTTAAGTTCAACGTCATTGAGTGAGACGATTACGATGGATTTTATCATGATCGAGGCAGATATTTCATTAAAGGAATTTAGAGTAGTGATCAATATTTATGGTTAATATTGACTTAGTGAGTCCGAGGATTAACGGAAAAAAATATATATGGTAGTTTTCCTTAAGTTGAACGGAAATAGTAAAATGGAGTTCTTGAGTGAAATTAAAGGTTGTTAAAAAAAAAAGTTTAAGAATTTTGATTTTGGATAATTCAAACTGAAGTGATTCCTTTTGGTTGAAGTTGCATGAAGGAATGTAATCGTATTCTTTAAGATTGAAATGAATGACTATGATATAATTTGGAGTGGTGGAATATATTCAAAGAAAACTAAGACTATAATTGTGTGCTTTGGGTGGAAAGTTGATATACGTGATAGAGTAAGTGTTGAACTTGATGTTCGTTGTGAGGATAAGGTGTTGAAGAAGTTTTGCTAGAAGACAAATTTTGAGGCAAGAAGTGATTAAGTTTGGATTATGTCTTTCGAGTGTGATAAGTTATGGTGAAATGTTTATAACCTTTGAGGTCTTATTCTGGTAAAAATGTGGTTGACGATCCATAGTAGAAACTGGACATTTTAAAATCCAAGATTTGCCATTGGCGAGTGTCCACCTGGATTTCTTGGCTTTGCTTTGGGTGCAACTCCTAAGGGGTAATGGCCTTAGAGAAACTATTTTATAATCTCTTTTCTCAGCTGCAGATATATAAGATAAGGGTAGATAGGATACAAGCACTTCCTTGTATGAGTGATAGAGCTATGTCTTCAGATGGAGGAATTGTTAGGAGTTGTGTATTTTCCTTGGACAATAGGGTAAAGGTGCATAGGAAATTTCTTAAACTAGGGATACTAACGGGGCTTGAGAACTAAATTGAAGATGAGAGTCAAATGAAGGATATGAAATCGAAGTAGGCAAAAGATCCGAGAGGAATTAAGAAGAGGACGGACTATGTTGGATGTGGTAAGATTCAATTTTGATAAGATTGAATTTCTTAGGTTCTTGGAGCAAAGGTTATCATGTGCAACTCAGGAATGTTACGACGTTTTGATTGAAGATTTGAAAGTATGAATTTGATATGACTAGAAGAGTAGATTAAGCCCAAATGAACTAAGACTAGGATCGCATCTCTTGAGTAGAAGGTTAATTGATGTTATGGTAAAGATATTGTTGGTTTTAATGTTAGTTGTGAAAGTTGGATATTGGAGAAAGTTTTTCTAATGGATCATTGAGAAGTGAAGAGATTAAGCGTTGATTTTGTTCTTTGAAGTGTAATAGACTTAGATGAAATATCAAAGGTAATGGGGATAATGCGGTAGTGAAAAGTCTCGAGGATAAATAGAATGGCATAAGAATTGATTCTGTTATAGTGTTATAGATGAAAGGAATGAAGCAATGAGAATACAAAGCAAGATTTTAGAGTTAAGGCATGATTACAACATCATGTTTAGTTTTGAGCTACGAAATTTCGAGGGGACGAAATTTTTTTTAAGAAGGGTAGTAATGTAACACCCTAGTTTTTACACCTAGGATTAATTATTTTATTTGGATGATTATGTTTATTATGTTAGGTGGTTTAGTTTGAGTAATTAAATTACTCTCTTCAAATTATTTTATTAAGTGCGTTAGACCGACTCATTTCGATGAATGCACGTTTACTAGACAATAATTTATGTTATTGTCACTATTATACCAAAGTCTGAGAAAAATATTTTAAATAATGTAAATAAGAGAAAAACATTTTCATATTCTTATCCTATTTAATTTTAGAGTTAAAAATATGTTGGTTTGACATTTATCGGAGATTAAATTTTGGATTGAGTATTTTCTTAGTAGATCAGTTCAACTATTAATCTTTACTCTAACTTGAATTTCGAAAACATATCTTTATCAATCTTAATTTTTAGATTCCAAAAAGTAAAAACATATTTATTTTAGGCTTAATATTTATCACTCATTTTGTACCCACTAGTACAAAAATCTGAAATTTCTCTCTCCTCTCCCCTTTATACTCGACGCAATCTCTCTTTTTCTTCTTTTCTTCTCTGTTTCTTCTTCTCTCCTTCTTCTTTCTTTTTCCCTTCTTCCTCCTCTCTCCATCTCTCTTCTCTCCACGACCAGCCAGCCACCGAAGGAGCGCCGCCACGCCGCCGTCGAACTCGCCGCCAGAGCCGCGCGACCCACACGTCCGGCCCACCTCCTCCGATCGTCGCGTTCTCGCACGCGATTTTTGCAGCAGACTCACGTTTAGTGCTAGTTTGCTTGAACCACCACGAGCTCGGCCATATCGCGCCGCCTCGGCTCTCTTCCGGTCTCGATCCGATCGAGCACAAGTGGGGAGAAGACAATCGTGCAAGTTAGTTCATCATTCCCTATGCTCTAGTCCGTTTTGTTCCTGAAACCGCCGCCTCTCCGTCGCCGTCCGCCGCGAGGAGCACCACAAACACCACCTTCAAGTTGTCTTCAAGCTTGGGTGAGTCAAAACCCTCTCATCTCTTCTAGATTCAAAACCCCAAATTGATTTTGAAACCCTAACCCTAACCCTTTGATTTCAGATTTTAACTTTGAAATTTAAGGTTGTTTTATGAGATTGGGACTGTGAATTTGTGTTTCCCTAAACCAATTTTATTATTCTGAGTTTTCCTTAAATTTTAATAATGAGCCCTAAATCCCCAATTTGATTTTATTTGAATTTGGGTATGTTTTTATGAAATTAATTATGATTTAGTGTAATTAGGACTCTTAATGGATGATTTCCAAAGTTCTTTTTCAAGATCTTTTAATCAAAACAAAGTTTCCTAAAAGGGTATTAGGAAGCGTGAGCTTCAAACATGATTTTCTTTAAAAGTAACCTTGTTTGGTAATTAGATTAGGTGTTTAGATAAAGTTAGAATGTGTGTTTGATCACGTGAAATTGATTTCTTGATTTTTGGTTGTTGCGCGTTGTTGGATTTCCTCTCTGAGACGTTTGACATGGCTATGCTTGCTTGATGGAGTAGATAGTTACACTCTTGGAGCTAATGTGAGTATTAAGACGAGGATCCTTTACTTGTCTTCAAAGGTAAGGGGGGATTTCCTAAGGATATTCAATGACTGTGTGCATGTGTGTAAGTGTTTAACTGGATAGTTATATGTTGATTGAGCTTACTTGATTATCTTATGTACTTGAACTGTTGTGCTATTATCTGATGTTGAACTGTACTTGTTCTAAATGATAAAATGCATATATGTGATGAATCGCTTTCAATCGTGATATTAGCATTGCAATCGATGATATATATTCTTGATTGAAAGTTTGCTAAGCCAGGACGTGCGTCTGTGCTCAACCATAATAAGGATTAAAAACCTTAATAAGCTTTGAATATGGAGGGATTGGTGTTCTTTTCCAAAAGCTCTTTAAACTTAAATTACTTGTTTTAAATGATGAAATGATTTTGGTGTACTATTGTTATACAAGGGGAAAATCCTTTTCGAACTATGTGTTTTCAAGTGAAAACTTTCAAGATTATTTGGTAATATCCTTGACACGGACTCGGCAAGTGTACCGGTTCGTTGCAAGTAATAAAAACGGTGAGACCGGATATCGTTCTCAGGGATCGTGGACAATTACCACTTCGCAAATTTGACTACTATCTAGGCGATCGAATTTTTGATTGAAGGTTGTTCTAACATCTAGCAAACAAACAAGAAGAAGATATTTTTGTTCTTTTAGGATTTTTCTCAAACAGTTAATGTGAAAACAAAGAGATGAATAACAATGATATCAGATTGCTGGGGTTAAACTAAGCTAATCCTCCCTTGATTGTTATGAAATGATAACTAACACAGTTCCTACTCCCCTTATGACAATCGAATCTTTTCTAATATACTCAAGCCTAATGTCTTAGGTGCATTGAGCCTAAAATCCCAAATTAAACCCTAATGTCTTAGGTGGATTAATGAGAGAAATTGCATTAAGACAAGATTCATAAGATTGCAAGTAACCAACACCTATGTCTAGATTCTTGGACTACTTGGCATATAATTCATGAGCATACTTTAACATCAATCTTTCAATTGTCTATTAAAGCAACTAATCATTCCTAAGATGATCAAGCCTAGGAAAGCATTAAGCATAGAATTATATACTCATAAAGAAGAAGGAAACTGTATTAATCTCAAGTCATATTACAACCAAGTTCAGATAACAATAGTCTAACCCCAACAAAGGGGAGTTTAGCTACACATAATTGAAAGTAAAACAAAAGGAATAATTACAGAGATGAACAAAGGGGAGAGCTCCATGGAATGATGCACACAGCCACAGCAGCAGAGGATGTTTCTTAGGGTTTTCTCTGAATGATCCTAATTCTTCCGTTTCGCTTTCGGTTTTTCTAGTACTCGTGGCCGGTCACGGCCTGGTGACGACCATCACGGCCCGGCCGTGATGGTTTTCGACTTGGCACCGCTTCACTTTCTCGATTCATCACGGCCGTGATGCTCATCACGACAGGCCGTGATCCTTTCGACTTTTCCAACAAACAAGTCACGGTAGTGATAGACATCACGGCTGGCCGTGATAGTCTCGACTTTTCCAACCGATTTATCACGGTAGTAACATCCATCACGGCTAGGCCGTGATCGTCTCCGACTTTTGGAAATCCGGCACGGTGACACGTCACGGGCGTGATAGCCATCACGGCTAGGCCGTGACGACTTCCGACTTCCGGCTCAATTCTTTCTTCAGCTTCTGCTCCTCACGTAGTGAGGGCCATCACAACTAGGCCGTGATACTCTCTGCTTGGCTCAATTTCTTATCTTTCAAAGCTCTAAGTCATCCAAGCTTCATATTTGCCAATTCTTGGGCATTTAATCATGAATATCTGCAAAACAACACACAATACCACCTTATCCGTTCCAAAGGAAAAACTAAACAAAATAAACACTAAAATGGCCTAACTATATGCAAATGCATGCAGAAATGTACATGGAAAATGAGGTGAAATCACACTCATCAAATCACCCCAAGCTTAAGATTTTGCTTGTCCTCAAGCAAAAACCAAGGCCATAAGATGAAAACAACCAGGACAATGATAGTGAACTAAGAACCCGAATAAAATGATCCAAGCAACAGAAATCAATTATTTACAAAAAGAGACAATCAATTCAAGTCCAATTAGGGGCTTAGTTTCCTAGACTCACAATCTCACCGATTCGGGCACTCTATCTCACTTGAAGCTCACCCCAAGCTTGTTCATTTGCTTGGCTCTCTTTCTTGCCTCACTCACTCAAGTGTTAAGGGAATATGACATTTCACTCCATTTTCCTCAAAGAATGATTCCTACCATAAGCTTGACTATCAACCACATCTTCACTTTATTAATGAAAAACATCTAAGAATCAAGAGGACTTATTCTTTGGTGTAATGGGGCCATGGGATCAATTTTCAGGTGGGAATTTCAAAAACAGGAAATTTCAAAAGGCTATACAAACAATCAAGCATTGCAAGGCACGACCTTCTAAAATACCTTTCTTGGGTTTCAGTTTACTCTTCCACCATTCTTTCATTTTTTCTACTTCTCATTCCTTTTTTGTCATCCCCTTCCCCATTTTTATTTCTTTTTCTCTTCTTCTATTTTTTTTTTCTTTTTTTTTTTTTTTGTTTTGTTTGGGGAAGGGGAGATTTTTCAATCCAAGAGAAGTAAAAATTTTTGTTTTTTTGTTTTTTTTTTTGTTTTTTTTTTTCCAGATTCATCTTTTTCTTTTCATCATCCCAAACTTTCAACTACATTTTCCAACCCATTTTTGCACAGTACTTTAGAAGGTCCCTCACAAGCATATTTAACAAAACAATTCAGGGCACCAAGAAAAGCATGCTATTCATTTCGGCTCAAAATGGGCAACTAAGGGTAGCATTTACACATTCAAAGTTCAGAAGGCCGGAAAAAATACCTATTGCCTCAATCATTTTCAAAAATGTTTCCAAAAATTTTCTAGTTTCGAAATGGTTTCAAGTCAAGTTCTAGAGAAAAACAGTCCAAGAGGAAAACACTCTACACAAAGAACGGGGGCAGATTTAGTGAGTGCCCCCTAATGGCTCAAAAGCTCACATTTATCAGTTCACGAACCAGTGAGAACATAAATCCAAAGAAACACATGCTAATCATCAACTATCCAAGAACATCTCAAGCATAATTAATGAAGCCAAATTACAAGAATAGAAAATCAGGGTCCAAAATTCACTATCACAGAAAAATTGGCACTTAGCTCTTACTATCATATGTTCAATCTAAGCAGGGGTAACCGAATCATTCGATAATGCAACTTAAGCCTATATGAATGCAATATTTACTATGCATATATGTATGAAATATTTACAATGCAAGTAAAGAAGAGTTCCCCTACCCCAAGCTTAAATACTTACATTTTCCTCAATGTAAATAATTAAACTTAGAGAGGGAGAAAACTGGAACAACTCACAAGGTGGTAGTGGTCTTTGAGTCACATGCTTTCCGGTTTTGTTTCCTCTTGCCCTTCTTCTCCTCCTTCCTTCAAAATCTGGAATCACTCAACAAACTATTAACAAACCTCTTGAGCTTCTCAAATTATTCAAGAGGGGAAATCAAAAACAAAAGAGAAGATGAAAATAAAAATAAAAATTGGGTTGCCTCCCAATAAGCGCTTCTTTAACGTCACTAGCTTGACGTGTGATTTCTTCCTTCAATTAACCGGGATCTGCTTGAACATAGAATTGCAAGAGCACTTTTCTTCCATGAAACTCCTGTAAAGAGCTGATTTTTCTTAAAAGGCCAACAATTGTGCTTCCGCTTTGCCTTCTTCTCTCCGGGCCTCTTGCCCTTTTTCTTACTCCTTCCTGGTGGAGGTTCCGTTTTCACAAGATGAGCGGGACCAACTTCCTCACCAACTCGATGCATCATTTGTTTTGCATAGCTTTAGATTTGCTTTCAAGTTGGGCTTTTCCTTCTTCTCGGAATAGAGGGGTGGTGTTGATGCGCAATGACTTCCTTGTCTCATGTGTCCACCACTTCCATGCGGAAACACTCCTCTTCCTTGCTCGTGCGATGCATAGCTTCCAATACATTGAAAGTTACTTCCTCTTTTTGCACTCTGAATTTCAACGGCCTTTTTCCACATCTATCAAAGCCCGACCAGTTGCCGGAGAAAAGGTCTCCCTAGTATGAGTGGAACTTGACATCCTCCTCCATATCTAAAACCACAAAGTCTGCTGGGAAGATTAATTTATCCACCTTCACCAACAAATCCTCCACAACACCATAGGGATATGTAATGGAGCGGTCACGATTGAAGAGAAATTCCTGTTGGTTTTACCTCACCAATTCCCCGACTTTTTGAAAATGGACAACGGCATAAGGTTGACACTTGCGCCTAGATCGCACAATGCTCTCTTAATGTTCACATGACCAATAGTGCATGGGATAGTGAAGCTACCGGGTCCTTCATCTTTCTTGGTAGCTTCCTCTCGAATTATAGCACCGCACTCTTGATAAGCATCACTTGTCTCCTCCTTCCACCTTCTTTTTGTTTGTAAGGATCTCTTTCATGAATTTTGCGTAGGAAGGCATCTCTTTGTAGGGCTTGACAAACGGGATGTTTATTTGTAGCTTTTTGAATACATCCAGGAACTTAGAAAGCTATTTGGTCTTTTGCCTCCTTCTTCAACCGTTGGGGAGTACGGGATTCCCGAAATATGGGGGCAGCTCCTTGGGATTATCCACCTCTTCCAGAATCTGTCTTTTAGTCTTCTTCTTCGCAAATTCTTCATCAACTAATTTCTCCTTCTGCGGTCTTTCAGCTTCTACGCCGGTAGGAATAGAGGTAGTATCTTGGGGATTTCTGGGTTCTTCATTGTTTACCTCTTCAAATTGTACCTTATCATCTCTAGCTCCTCTTGCCCCTTCTTCTCCTTCTCTTTCTTGTGGATTTAACACTCTCCCACTTCTTGTGATAATTGCCATGCAACCTTCCTTTGGATTCTTCTCTGTATCTCCTGGGAATTGTCCTTGAGGTCTTTCCCGCCATTTGCTTTGCCAAGCTGTCCTATTCGGTGCTCAAGATTTTTGATGGAGGCATTTTGATTCTTCATAGTCTCTTGAGTGGCTTGCATGAACTGGCCTAGAATGCTCTCCAATTTGCTTGAACTCTCTTGAGGAGGCTTTGCTTGAGTATTTGAACTTTGTCCTTGTCTCCAACTGAAGTTGGGATGATTGCGCCACCGGATTGTAGGTGTTGGAGTAGGGATCATTTCTAGGCCCTTGGTTGCCCATATAGTTCACCTCTTCTTGTCCCGAGCTTCCAACCACATTGATCTCACAGTTTCCATTTGCATGGTTGCCTCCACAGAAATCACACACTGAGGCACCTTGAGCTTGAATAGCTTGTACTGAGAGTTCTGCAGTTGAACCGACCCGAGTTGTTTGGTAAGAATAGCCATTTGTGCTTTGAGGGCACCAATTTCATCCGACTCTAGAACACCTCTCGACCATTGACCGAGAACTAGGCATTTGATAGTCATTGTTGGCCATGTTCTCAATCAAGTCCTTTGCTTCTTCGGTGTTTTTCGACTCAATGTACCTCTCCTGCAGACGCTTCAATCATACTTCTTGAGTTCCTGTTGAGCCCATTAACAAAAGTTGCGACCTGCTGCCATGTCTCCAGTTCATGATTTGGACAAGCTGTGAGTAAAGATTTGAATCTCTCCCAGGCTTCATATAGTGACTCACCATCCCCTCGTGCAAAGGCATTGATCTCTCGACCTCGGCTTAATCATTCTTGACGGAGGGAAGAATCGAGATAAAAACTTGCTCGACTAAGTCGTTCCGGTGATGATGCTTACATGAGGGTGAGATTGAAGCCATGCCTTGGCTCTATCCCTCAAAGAGAAAGGGAAAAGCCTTAACCGAATGGCCTCATCGGACGCTCCATTTAATTTGATGGTGTCACACAGCTCAATGAAGGTACCAATATGAGCATGAGGATCTTCACTCTCCAACCCTCCAAATTGGTTTTTCTTTGCACAAGGTGGAGAAGTGAGGCCTTGATTTCGAAATTATTGCAGGCCACTGCAGGTCTCACAATCGGAGTTCCACATCTATCAACTCTAGGGGAAGTGTAGTCCCCATTGTTCTCCTTGGTGCATTCTCTTACGCCATGGTGACATTTGCTACTTCAACTTGTGGTTCTTGCACACTTTGGGTAACTCAACTTCTTTGCTCTTGTCTACTAGAAGATGCTCTTTCTCTGTTCTGTCTTGCCTTGGTTCTCTTTCTATTCCTTCTGCAGAGTCTCTCGATCTCAGGTTCGAATTGGAGTTCACCTGGGTCGATTGTACATCGCATACACTGAACAAACGGAGTAGCACAGAACAAACAGAAAAACAGCACTTGCAGAAATTCACAGCAGAGATATAGACACTAAGAACGAAAACAACACAGTAGGAAAAACAGTAAAAAAAAATAAAATGCCTAAATTAGGAGTCCCCTTTGGTACTCGTGATATTGGCACACCGATCCCCGGCAACGGCGCCAAAAACTTGACACGGACTCGGCAAGTGTACCGGTTCGTTGCAAGTAATAAAAACGGTGAGACCGGATATCGTTCTCAGGGATCGTGGACAATTACCACTTCGCAAATTTGACTACTATCTAGGCGATCGAATTTTTGATTGAAGGTTGTTCTAACATCTAGCAAACAAACAAGAAGAAGATATTTTTGTTCTTTTAGGATTTTTCTCAAACAGTTAATGTGAAAACAAAGAGATGAATAACAATGATATCAGATTGCTGGGGTTAAACTAAGCTAATCCTCCCTTGATTGTTATGAAATGATAACTAACACAGTTCCTACTCCCCTTATGACAATCGAATCTTTTCTAATATACTCAAGCCTAATGTCTTAGGTGCATTGAGCCTAAAATCCCAAATTAAACCCTAATGTCTTAGGTGGATTAATGAGAGAAATTGCATTAAGACAAGATTCATAAGATTGCAAGTAACCAACACCTATGTCTAGATTCTTGGACTACTTGGCATATAATTCATGAGCATACTTTAACATCAATCTTTCAATTGTCTATTAAAGCAACTAATCATTCCTAAGATGATCAAGCCTAGGAAAGCATTAAGCATAGAATTATATACTCATAAAGAAGAAGGAAACTGTATTAATTTCAAGTCATATTACAACCAAGTTCAGATAACAATAGTCTAACCCCAACAAAGGGGAGTTTAGCTACACATAATTGAAAGTAAAACAAAAGGAATAATTACAGAGATGAACAAAGGGGAGAGCTCCATGGAATGATGCACCACGCCACACAAAGCGAGAGGATGTTTCTTAGGGTTTTCTCTCGAATGATCCTAATTCTTCGTTCCGCTTTCGGTTTTTCTAGTACTCGTGGCGGTCACGGCCGTGACGACCATCACGGCCAGGCCGTGATGGTTTCGACGGCACCGCTTCACTTCTCGATTCATCACGGTAGTGATGCTCATCACGGCTGGCCGTGATCCTTTTCGACTTTTCCAACAAACAAGTCACGGTAGTGATAGACATCACGGCTAGGCGTGATAGACATCACGGCTAAGGCCGTGATAGTCTCGACTTTTCCAACCGATTTATCACAGTAGTAACATCCATCACGGCTAGGCGTGATCGTCTCGACTTTTGGAAATCTGGCACGGTGACACGTCACGGTAGTGATAGCGATCACGGCTAGGCCGTGACGACTTCGACTCGGCTCAATTCTTTCTTCACCTCGCTCCTCACGGTAGTGAGGGCCATCACGCTTAGGCCGTGATACTCTCTCGCTTGGCTCAATTTCTTATCTTTCAAAGCTCTAAGTCATCCAAGCTTCATATTTGCCAATTCTTGGGCATTTAATCATGAATATCTGCAAAACAACACACAATACCACCTTATCCGTTCCAAAGGAAAAACTAAACAAAATAAACACTAAAATGGCCTAACTATATGCAAATGCATGCAGAAATGTACATGGATATTGATGTGAAATCACACTCATCAAATCAGCCCTAGCTTAAGAGTTTGCTTGTCCTCAAGCAAAAACCAAGGCCATAAGATGAAAACAACCAGGACAATGATAGTGAACTAAGAACCCGAATAAAATGATCCAAGCAACAAGGATCAATTATTTCAAAGAAGAGACAATCAATTCAAGTCCAATTAGGGGCTTAGTTTCCTAGACTCACAATCTCACTGATTCGGGCACTCTATCTCACTTGAAGCTCACCCCAAGCTTGTTCATTTGCTTGGCTCTCTTTCTTGCCTCACTCACTCAAGTGTTAAGGGAATATGACATTTCACTCCATTTTCCTCAAAGAATGATTCCTACCATAAGCTTGACTATCAACCACATCTTCACTTTATTAATGAAAAACATCTAAGAATCAAGAGGACTTATTCTTTGGTGTAATGGGGCCATGGGATCAATTTTCAGGTGGGAATTTCAAAAACAGGAAATTTCAAAAGGCTATACAAACAATCAAGCATTGCAAGGCACGACCTTCTAAAATACCTTTCTTGGGTTTCAGTTTACTCTTCCACCATTCTTTCATTTTTTCTACTTCTCATTCCTTTTTTGTCATCCCCTTCCCCATTTTTATTTCTTTTTCTTTTTTTTTTTTGTTTTGTTTGGGGAAGGGGAGATTTTTCAATCCAAGAGAAGTAAAAATTTTTGTTTTGTTTTTTTTTTTTTTTTTTTTTTTTTTCAGATTCATCTTTTTCTTTTCATCATCCCAAACTTTCAACTACATTTTCCAACCCATTTTTGCACAGTACTTTAGAAGGTCCCTCACAAGCATATTTAACAAAACAATTCAGGGCACCAAGAAAAGCATGCTATTCATTTCGGCTCAAAATGGGCAACTAAGGGTAGCATTTACACATTCAAAGTTCAGAAGGCCGGAAAAAATACCTATTGCCTCAATCATTTTCAAAAATGTTTCCAAAAATTTTCTAGTTTCGAAATGGTTTCAAGTCAAGTTCTAGAGAAAAACAGTCCAAGAGGAAAACACTCTACACAAAGAACGGGGGCAGATTTAGTGAGTGCCCCCTAATGGCTCAAAAGCTCACATTTATCAGTTCAAGAACCAGTGAGAACATAAATCCAAAGAAACACATGCTAATCATCAACTATCCAAGAACATCTCAAGCATAATTAATGAAGCCAAATTACAAGAATAGAAAATCAGGGTTCAAAATTCACTATCACAGAAAAATTGGCACTTAGCTCTTACTATCATATGTTCAATCTAAGCAGGGGTAACCGAATCATGCGATCATGCAACTTAAGCCTATATGAATGCAATATTTACAATGCATATATGGATGCAATATTTACAATGCAAGAAAAGAAGAGTACCCCTACCCCAAGCTTAAAGACTTACATTGTCCTCAATGTAAATAATTAAACTTAGAGAGGGGAGAAAACTGGAACAACTCACAAGGTGGTAGTGGTCTTTGAGTCACATGCTTTCTCGGTTTTGTTTCCTCTTGCCCTTCTTCTCCTCCTTCCTTCAAAATCCGGAATCACTCAACAAACTATTAACAAACCTCTTGAGCTTCTCAAATTATTCAAGAGGGGAAATCAAAAACAAAAGAGAAGATGAAAATAAAAATAAAAATTGGGTTGCCTCCCAATAAGCGCTTCTTTAACGTCACTAGCTTGACGTGTGATTTCTTCCTTCATTAACTAGGGATCTGCTGAACATAGAATTGCAAGAGCACTTTTCTTCCATGAAACTCCTAGTAAAGAGCTGATTTTTTCTTAAAAGGCCAACAATTGTGCTTCTGCTTTGCCTTTCTCTCTCGGGCCTCTTGCCCTTTTTCTTACTCCTTCCTGGTGGAGGTTCCGTTTTCACAAGATGAGCGGGACCAACTTCCTCACCAATCGATGCATCATTTGTTTTGCATAGCTTTAGATTTGCTTTCAAGTTGGGCTTTTCCTTCTTCTCTCGGAATAGAGGGGTGGTGTTGATGCGCAATGACTTCCTTGTCTCTTGTGTCCACCACTTCCATGCGGAAACACTCCTCTTCCTTGCTCGTGCGATGCATAGCTTCCAATACATTGAAAGTTACTTCCTCTTTTTGCACTCAATTTCAATCGGCCTTTTTCCACATCTATCAAAGCCCGAGCCAGTTGCGGAAAAGGTCTCCCTAGTATGAGTGGAACTTGACATCCTCCTCCATATCTAAAACCACAAAGTCTCTTTGGGAAGATTAATTTATCCACCTTCACCAACAAATCCTCCACAACACCATAGGGATATGTAATGGAGCGGATGCGCGATTGAAGAGAAATTCCTGTTGGTTTTACCTCACCAATTCCCAGCTTTTTGAAAATGGACAACGGCATAAGGTTGACACTTGCGCCTCGATCGCACAATGCTCTCTTAATGTTCACATGACCAATAGTGCATGGGATAGTGAAGCTACCCGGGTCCTTCATCTTTCTTGGTAGCTTCCTCTGAATTATAGCACTTGCACTCTTGATAAGCATCACTTGTCTCCTCCTTCCACCTTCTTTTGTTTGTAAGGATCTCTTTCATGAATTTTTGCGTAGGAAGGCATCTCTTTGTAGGGCTTCAAACAAGCGGGATGTTTATTTGTAGCTTTTTGAATACATCCAGGAACTTAGAAAACTGCTGGTCTTTTGCCTCCTTCTTCAACCGTTGGGGGTACGGGATTCTGAAATATGGGGGCAGCTCCTTGGGATTATCCACCTCTTCCAGAATCTGTCTTTTAGTCTTCTTCTTCGCAAATTCTTCATCAACTAATTTCTCCTTCTGCGGTCTTTAAGCTTCTACGCCGGTAGGAATAGAGGTATTATCTTGGGGATTTTCTGGGTTCTTCATTGTTTACCTCTTCAAATTGTACCTTATCATCTCTAGCTCCTCTTGCCCCTTCTTCTCCTTCTCTTTCTTGTGGATTTAACACTCTCCCACTTCTTGTGATAATTGCCATGCAACCTTCCTTTGGATTCTTCTCTGTATCTCCTGGGAATTGTCCTTGAGGTCTTTCTGCCATTTGCTTTGCCAACTGTCTCCCACGGTGCTCAAGATTTTTGATGGAGGCATTTTGATTCTTCATAGTCTCTTGAGTGGCTTGCATGAACTGGCCTAGAATGCTCTCCAATTTGCTTGAACTCTCTTGAGGAGGCTTTGCTTGAGTATTTGAACTTTGTCCTTGTCTCCAACTGAAGTTGGGATGATTGCGCCACCCCGGATTGTAGGTGTTGGAGTAGGGATCATTTCTAGGCCCTTGGTTGCCCATATATAGTTCACCTCTTCTTGTCCCGAGCTTCCAACCACATTGATCTCACAGTTTCCATTTGCATGGTTGCCTCCACAGAAATCACACACTGAGGCACCTTGAGCTTGAATAGCTTGTACTTGAGAGTTCTGCAGTTGAACCGACCCCAGTTGTTTGGTAAGAATAGCCATTTGTGCTTTGAGGGCACCAATTTCATCCAGCTCTAGAACACCTCTACTGACCATTGACCGAGAACTAGGCATTTGATAGTCATTGTTGGCCATGTTCTCAATCAAGTCCTTTGCTTCTTCCGGTGTTTTCTGACTCAATGTACCTCCTGCAGCCGCTTCAATCATACTTCTTGAGTTCCTGTTGAGCCCATTAACAAAAGTTGCGACCTGCTGCCATGTCTCCAGTTCATGATTTGGACAAGCTGTGAGTAAAGATTTGAATCTCTCCCAGGCTTCATATAGTGACTCACCATCCCTCTGTGCAAAGGCATTGATCTCTGACCTCAGCTTAATCATTCTTGACGGAGGGAAGAATCGAGATAAAAACTTGCTGACTAAGTCGTTCCAGGTGATGATGCTTCCATGAGGGTGAGATTGAAGCCATGCCTTGGCTCTATCCCTCAAAGAGAAAGGGAAAAGCCTTAACCGAATGGCCTCATCGGACGCTCCATTTAATTTGATGGTGTCACACAGCTCAATGAAGGTACCAATATGAGCATGAGGATCTTCACTCTCCAACCCTCCAAATTGGTTTCTTTGCACAAGGTGGAGAAGTGAGGCCTTGATTTGAAATTATTGCCGGGGCCACTGCGGGTCTCACAATCGGAGTTCCACATCTATCAACTCTAGGGGAAGTGTAGTCCCCCATTGTTCTCCCTTGGTGCATTCTCTTACGCCATGGTGTGACTGCTACTTCAACTTGTGGTTCTTGCACCTTTGGGTAACTCAACTTCTTTGCTCTTGTCTACTAGAAGATGCTCTTTCTTTTCTGTTCTGTCTTGCCTTGGTTCTCTTTCTATTCCTTCGCAGGAGTCTCTCGATCTCGGGTTCGAATTGGAGTTCACCTGGGTCGATTGTACCTCGCATACACCGAACAAGCGGAGTAGCACGGAACAAACGGAAAAACAAGCACTTGCAGAAATTCACAGCAGAGATATAGACACTAAGAACGAAAAAACAACACAAGAGGGAAAAACAGGTAAAAAAATAAAATGCCTAAATTAGGAGTCCCTTTGGTACTCGTGATATTGGCACACCGATCCCCGACAACGGCGCCAAAAACTTGACACGGACTCGGCAAGTGTACCGGTTCGTTGCAAGTAATAAAACGGTGAGACAGGATATCGTTCTCAGGGATCGTGGACAATTACCACTTCGCAAATTTGACTACTATCTAGGCGATCGAATTTTTGATTGAAGGTTGTTCTAACATCTAGCAAACAAACAAGAAGAAGATATTTTTGTTCTTTTAGGATTTTTCTCAAACGAGTTAATGTGAAAACAAAGAGATGAATAACAATGAGATAGAATTGCTGGGGTTAAACTAAGCTAATCCTCCCTTGATTGTTATGAAATGATAACTAACACAGTTCCTACTCCCCTTATGACAATCGAATCTTTTCTAATATACTCAAGCCTAATGTCTTAGGTGCATTGAGCCTAAAATCCCAAATTAAACCCTAATGTCTTAGGTGGATTAATGAGAGAAATTGCATTAAGACAAGATTCATAAGATTGCAAGTAACCAACACCTATGTCTAGATTCTTGGACTACTTGGCATATAATTCATGAGCATACTTTAACATCAATCTTTCAATTGTCTATTAAAGCAACTAATCATTCCTAAGATGATCAAGCCTAGGAAAGCATTAAGCATAGAATTATATACTCATAAAGAAGAAGGAAACTGTATTAATCTCAAGTCATATTACAACCAAGTTCAGATAACAATAGTCTAACCCCAACAAAGGGGAGTTTAGCTACACATAATTGAAAGTAAAACAAAAGGAATAATTACAGAGATGAACAAGGGGAGAGCTCCATGGAATGATGCACCACGACCCACAACGAAGAGAGGATGTTTCTCTAGGGTTTTCTCTCGAATGATCCTAATTCCATTTCTGCCTTTCGGTTTTCTAGTACTCGTGGCGGTCACGGCGGGATACGACCATCACGGCCAGGCCGTGATGGTTTTGACTTGGCACCGCTTCACTTTCCGATTCATCACGGTAGTGATGCTCATCACGGCCAGGCCGTGATCCTTTTCGACTTTTCCAACAAACAGGTCACGGTAGTGATAGACATCACGGCTAGGCCGTGATACTTTCTCGACCTTTCCAACCGATTCATCACGGTAGTAATATCCATCACGGCTAGGCCGTGATCGTCTCGACTTTTGGAGATCGGCACAGGTGACACGTCACGGTCGTGATAGCCATCACGGCTATGCCGTGACAGCTTCCGACTTCTGGCTCAATTCTTTCTTCAGCTCTTTGCTCCTCACGTGGTAGTGAGGGCCATCACGCCAGGCCGTGATGCTCTCTGCTTGGCTCAATTTCTTATCTTTCAAAGCTCTAAGTCATCCAAGCTTCATACTTGCTAATTCTTGGGCATTTAATCATGAATATCTGCCAAAACAACACACAATACCACCTTATCCGTTCCAAAGGAAAAACTAAACAAAATAAACACTAAAATGGCCTAACTATATGCAAATGCATGCAGAAATGTACATGGAAAATGAGGTGAAATCACACTCATCACTCATTTATCTTTCTATTCGAGATTCTGGGCAATCCACCCCGTAAGCTCTTTTATCTTTCTGTTCGAGATTCAGACGGGCAATCCACCCCGTAAGGTCATTTATCTTTCTATTCGAGATTCTCATTTATCTTTCTATTCGAGATTCTGACGGGCAATCCACCCCGTAAGCTCATTTATCTTTCTGTTCGAGCTTCTGACGGGCATTCCAACCTGTAAGCTCTTTTATCTTTCTGTTCAAGCTTCCGACGGGCAATCAGCCCCGTAATCTCTTTATCTTTATTTTTAAGCTCGCTGAGACAATCCACCACCTGCAAACTTTTTATGTGTAAATCTCGGTGGGCAATTTAACCCATGAGGTTCTTTACAGAAATCGATTTGTAGACACAAGTCATTTGCTTGTCGGTGAACTCCAGGACAAAAATTGGAGTTCTTGTCTTTACTAGTTTCTTATAACGATAATTGGTTAACTATGATTATCGTATTATCTAATAAGAAACAAGTAAAGAGGGGCAGCTGTGAACACCTAATTTTGTCCAGGATGTCATTTTAATTGACGTTTTTAAAAAAAGACAAAAAAACAACAAACCAATAAAAATAACTAAAAATTAATCATATATATATATATGTTTATGTTTTGACCCATTTTGTTTTGTTACATTAGCTAACTTTTGGTAGTAAACCCAAGCCAAGTTAAACAAAAATAAATACATCTGTTTTCTTGCTGTAAGAAAATAATAACAAAATAAAATGATAAAAAATAAAAATAAAGAAAACAACAGAATCTGCCTTCCTCCAACATACAGTATCTGGAACCGTATTCTACCATGGTTTTTCTTCATTTTTGGTCATTCCCCTTTAGTTTTTCTCTTTAACCAACATCCTCCCAAGCAATTTTTTTGATACAACAAGCAAACAACATTCAGATTTGCCTTAAAGAAATAAACCAACGTCAAAACCCTTTCCCATAAAGCGGCAAGTTCGGACTCCATTTTTGGTTGTTATATAGAGCTTGTGGAAAAGGGTTATGCCTATATCAGAGAAAAGAGGCACAGAAATGGGAATTGAAGGGGACTAGAGCATGGCTTAATCACTGCAACACTCCATTAATCTGGTCCCAAGGAGGAGGCAGAGTTCATCTACTTCTCTATAAATACCAAATCAGAAACACAAGCAAAGGGGGGAGAGAAAAAGAAAACGAAAAAGGCACCAGAATATGAATGTTTCATTCTCCAGAGAACTCATCCCTAACCTCCATCCTAATTCCTAAACTAAACCCATTTCTATCAACAACAACCTTTCCTTCATCAATCTAAACACCACAAAAAAGGCAAAACCAAATAAACTAAGAAACAAACATACCCATGCAGATCTGAACCAACACCGCTGCGTGCCGTCGTAGCTCCACCCAGGACCCACCGCTCGGGTCTTCCGCTATCACTGCGAGACCCATCGTGGAGCCACCGTCCAAGGTCCATCACCACTGCCACGAACGTCGTTCGCCGCTTCGCTGTCCGCTTTGCTCCATGAGCCGCCACCGCCACACCTTCACCCGTCTACCTTGAACCACCACTCGAGATCCGCGCATCAGGGCGTTTGCTGCCGCCGTGGCGTCTTGGTCCATAACCACCACGAGATCTGCTCGACTCCCTGTGAGGCGTCACCGCCAGTTCCCCATCGTTCACGCTTCCAACCACCACCGTCGCAGGCCCCTGTCTCTCCGCTACACGCGTTCGGTCGTCCCCTCTCCTCCTCTCTGCTCTCTGTTGTGGGTAACTTTGGGGAAGACAACTTCCCTAAGATCTGTTTCTTTTATTTTGTTTTTTTCCTGCCTTTTATTATTATTAGTATTAATAATATTATTATTATTTACTTGTTAATGCATTTGGGCTACAATGGGTTGGGCTTCTGATTTGGGGAATGTGTTTTTTTTTTTTTTGATTTTTTTCACTTTTAATTTGGTAACATTTGGGCTTCTTAGTTGGGTTTAGCTTTTTTTGGTTTATTTTTTGTTTTTATACGAGGTTGGGCTTCTATTCAGTTTTGGGCTTAAAGTGTAGTATAATCTCACTGTTTTTTTTTTGATAGATGATGGAATGTTTTGGGCAGAGAGCATAATCTCACTTTGTTTTCCAAAAACAAAAATAAACAAAAATAAAACAAAAGGATTAAGAAAAATATAA
>JAUPTC010000298.1:0-61901 GCA_030762895.1 Sophora flavescens
GACACTGTTTCCAACTTTTCCGGCATCTTCCGGTGGGTCTTTATGCTTTGGGGTTTGGCATTTATGCACCCGGAGGGCCCCGCACCGCCGATCGGCGTGGCACTCGTTTGATGCCGTTTACGGTCTCCCGCTGATATGATCCTAGAAAGGAGTATGATCCTAAAAAAGGAACATATATATTTTCGGATCTATCCTTGAGTGACAACAAAAATTATAGAAGAAGATGAAATACAAAATTGGATAAGATGAGAAATGGGAGGTAGGCGCCACAAATCCAAGGGGATTTGATAAGCCAATGTGAGGTTCGCCACAAGAATCTTGGATTCTTGATAAGAACAAGGGTTGGCTCAATGAAGAACCCAAGAGAGAAAACACTCTCACAATTGGAATCAATCCAAAATGAAATCAAAGTTGTTTATTCATCATGTTTGGGGCATGTACAAATAGTAGTGGGGCTGCCAACTCTTGGCTTACACAAAGTCCTCATAAGATTCCATTATTCTATAACCCCCTAATAACTATACCACTAATTGGTGTAATAAACCATTAGGTGACTATTTAAGCATAACTCTCCAATAATTGGAGTTATTACCAAACTTAAGAGAATACTTAAAATGAAACATAACTAATAAAGAAGGAGATACTTTAGGCATGCAAGCCAAAAGACACACTCCTTTGAAGCTCAAACTCGTCTAAATATTCGTACCAAACTTCCAGCCCGTTTTTCACCATGATAGAAGCCGAATTTGGTCAAGAGGCCTGATATATGATTTGTAGATAATTCCCTAAGATTTCCAACGCACCAAACAATGCATCAATCGGAGATTCGTAGCTCAAGATATGACCAAATCAAGTATACGGGTTCAATTAGAAAATTCATCATAAAAATATTACCAAAATTAAAAATATAAGTATAAAAATTGGACTTAATTGTTGTCTAATAAGCCCACTAATAATAGTGCACTTAGATGGATCTGAATATGATTCTTTCCACATACTCAAGCCATCCATGCTTCTATCATTCCCCTCCTCTTGAAAGTGATTTGTCCTCAAATCCAAACCTACATCAAAAGTTAGTGGATTATCTAATAACATCTTTCTTTTGTTCTTTCCACCTTTTGCTTGAAAATTGGATCTTCCATTTCTTTTTCTCTCAAAGCTCTCATTTTTCATGAGATATCCCTCATTGATTTCTTTTCCTTCAACTTCTATACCATGGTTTTCTTTTTTCTCTATTTTTCTTTCGCCACTCTCCCTTCCCTCTTCCTTTCTCTCAAGAGTTTCCTTTTTCTTTACTTCTTCTTTTTCCTCATCCACCGAACCCTCTTCTTTTATTTTCTTCTCACTCATTCTTCTTCTCACACTCTCTCCTTTCAAACTTATATTTGATCTTCATACACTTGTTTTGGTGACAATGGTCCAAGAGTAATTTTGCGATTATTAAATACAAATGAGTACTTGTTGTTGTCGGCATCATATCTCGCTTGTCGTTCAATCCTCCATGGACGCCCAAGTAACAAGTGCTTCGTTTCCATGGGCACCACATCACATAAAACGTCATCTTCATATCTCCCAATCCGGAATGGCACTCGTACTTGTTTGTTCACCATCACGTCACCAAAATCACTAAACTCCGGGATGCTCCAAATGACATACGGTTGTGGATGCTCTAGAAGAGGAAGTCCCAAATTTTGCACCATGGTGGTACTAGCTAGGTTGATGTAACCCTTTCTATCAATGACCAAGCTCCATATCTTGTCCTTCACATAGCATCTAGAATAGAAAAGATCCTCCATTTTCTTGGCATCATTTTTATTCATTAGTGACTCCATGAAGAACCCACTAAGAAAAATTCAAACTTCCGAAAAAAATTGAAAAAACAAAATCATAAGTCACTCTAGGAAGGATGGCTCTAGATACCAAATGATAGATGACAACCAAATGGTGAGGTTTCTCGGATCTATCCTTGAGTGACGCGTCAAAAGATGAGCGGTTAGTAAAAATGTAGTTAGTGTGCGACAACTCGGGTATCGTATCACAAGGACTCTTGTAGTGCTATTATCGCAGAAAATCAGTTTTCTTGGGGGGGTGTTTGGTTTGAAATTGATTGGAAAACAGAATGAAAACAGAGTATAAAAACAGAGCAAATTACGTGATTATCAAATAAGACTAAGACGATCAATCTGCTGTTTCGTTTCCCACTATCATCGGTTCATGTAATTCCATGCCCTAAGCGGAGTCTAATCCCTTTTCGATTGTAGCATCGATTTACAAGCGAAACCGACGCTACGAGACATATGTTCCTAATTCCGAATTAAGCAAACGGATTAAGCCCTTCGTGAATTAAGCAAACACGAATTGAACGCACGCGAATTAAGCAAACGCGATTAAGTTTAGGAACACACAATCATCGAAACAAATCAATACCCATTCGATACAAACTGAATTAAGCAAACAGAGAATATAGAATAGATATTGAAAGAGAGTAGCAATTAAATCAGGAATTACATAACCTCAAGCGCAACGCACCAACTACATACAGATTGATCAAGGAGACTAGTTCTCCATCAAAAACGCAATACAACCAGAGAAATTCGAAAACAAGGATTAGCAAAAGATCCTACCCCTCTCGCCCTAAACAGCTATTTATAACTTTCAGAAACTGCGTATTCTCGCGAGGCGAATATTAAAATGGCGCCAGTTTGGATTTGTAATCTCGCGAGGCGAGTGGATTTCTCGCGAGACGAGTCCTCAAAACCTGGGTTGTCACAGCCGTGATGCCTATCACGGCCAGGCCGTGATGGTCTCTGTCTTCGGGTGCTTATCTGTCATGGCCGTGACCTTCATCACGGCCAGGCCGTGATGGTCTCTGTCTTCCAGGGGTTTCTCTTCATGCCCGTGATGGGTGTCACGGGATGCCCGTGATGCTTGCTGACTTCAGGCTCGCGAGGCGAGCTATAGTTCGCGGGGCGAGGCAGAGAACATGACTTTTATGGCACATGCTGGTCTTCAATCTCGCGAGGCGAGTAACCTCTCGCGGGGCGAGTGCTTCCAGGATTGCAATTTCCATTGTTTCCCTCATTCCTTGGACTCTAAGTCAACCTGAAAACATGAAAAAGCCATAAGTACTTTATTTGACTCGAAAACTGGCTAAATAACCCTAAATCTACTTAAGGGACTCAAAACCTTGCTTGAGGACAATCAAGCCTAATTTGGGTGAAAACGAGATATCATTGGCACAAAACCACGGTCATACTAGTCATAAAACTAGATGAGCCAGAGGCTTATCATTGCCTTTGATGATCTTTTTTGGTTGAATTTTAACAATTAATTTGCGGAACAATTTTTGAGATTAAAATAAAGGGAAGAAAAGAAACAAATGGATGGAGAATAGAGATGGTGATGGCGCCACAAACTAGAGAGTTTGATAAGCCAAGTGAGGTTCGCCACAAGAATCGTGGATTCTTGATAAGAACAAGATGGCTCAACCAAGAACCAAAGAGAGACAATTCCCTCACAAATGGATTTAATCCAAATTCAACATCAAAGTTATCATTCAACATGAAAATGGAGTGTACAAATAGAGTATTAGGCTGCCAACTTTTTGGCTTCCAAAAGAGATCATAACCCCCACAATAATTAGCCTAATCATGTCACTAAATGACTCACTAATTCCCTCCTTAACTCAGCCTCTAATGGTGAGTTTATTATTCTCTCATAACCATCATTATGTGGCTGCCACACTTTACTTCTCATATTAAAAAGTGTAACTCCCACATAATTAACAAAACAATAAACAAACTAATAACTTATAGGAGTTACTATTGGCATGCAAACCAAAGATTCCTCCTACTAAGCTCCCAAATTCGTGTACAACATGGACTTAAGTGGGCTTGACCCATTTGCAACACTTAGCCAATTTGGACACACACACATAACCCATTACACTTATTGAATTAAAATAAAACAACTAAGTGGACTCATAACTAGAGCACGCCCCATTTGAAAATGATCATGGGTCTTCTAGTTGAATGAGATAGGTCATCAATTGGGGCTCCATTCCATTTGGTCTCATTCTTGGGCTTGCTTCTATCAAAATAGCCCCCATGTAATTAAGAGCTTGTTGGGCTTTCTTGTGTCTAACTTTTGTCATGGGCCCACCAAGTCCTTGATTTGATTCTTGATCCATGGTCTTCATTGGGCTCATATAATTCTTATTGGAAATTGGACTTGCCCCCCCATGGCTCATATCACCCGCCTTCGGTGTTTTGGCGACCCCGGCTTTCCGGAGCCATGCTCTTGGTCGGCCGATAAAGTTGTTGGGAAAAAGAGGTGCAACACGAGGACTTCCCAGGAGGTCACCTATCCTAGTACTACTCTCGCCCAAGCACGCTTAACTGCGGAGTTATGATGGGATCCGGTGCATTAGTGATGGTATGATCGCACCTGTTAGTCTACGCGTGATCAAATCCTTTATACGCCTACTTACCACGATGTGCCGAGCTTCCGTTACCCCTCGGGTTCCGGTCAGGCTCCGCTTCCGGATGGGGCTTCCGAGACATCAGGGACATGCCGGTAATTACCAGATTTGTTTTCGCGTGCTCCGAATGACCAGAATTTTGGCAGGGTGGTAGGAAAAAATCCAAGGAACGGGGTCCATCGGTCCGTTGGACCCATGGGCACCACCCGATTCCGGCCAAATGGCACCGTCTCGGCCACTTTTCCTATTTTTGAAGTATTTTCTCCGCATCATAATTACCTGGACGGGTGCGGCTTTCTGACAGTCGTGGTCCCATATTTTTTAAAATTCATTTGACACTGTTTCCAACTTTTCCGGCATCTTCCGGTGGGTCTTTATGCTGGGGTTTGGCGTATTCGCTGTCCGGAGGGCCCGGCACCTCCGATCGGTGGGGGCACTCGTTTGAGGCCGTTTACGGTCTCCCGCCTTGGGTGTTTTGGCGTCCCCGGCTTTCCGGGGCCATGCTCTCGGTCGGTCGATAAAGTTGTTGGGAAAAAGAGGTGCAACACGAGGACTTCCCAAGAGATCACCCATCCTAGTACTACTCTCGCCCAAGCACGCTTAACTGTGGAGTTCAGATGGGATCCGGTGCATTAGTGCTGGTATGATCGCTCTTGTTAGTCTACGCGCGATAAAATCCTTTATACGCTTACTTACCGCGACGAGCCGAGCTTCCGTTACCCCTCGGGTTCCGGTCAGGCTCCGCTTCAGGATGGGGCTTCTGAGACATCAGGGTCATGCCGGTAATTGCCATATTTGTTTTCGCGTGCTCCGAATGACCTGAATTTTGGCAGGGTGGTCGGAAAAAATCCAAGGAACGAGGCCCATTGGTCCGTTGGACCCATATGCACCACCTGATTCTGGCCAAACGGCGCCGTCTCGGCCACTTCTCCTATTTTCGAAGTATTTTCTCCGCATCATAATTACCAGGACGGGTGCGGCTTTCGATGATCGTGGTCCCATATTTTTTAAAATTCATTTGACACTATTTCCAACTTTTCCAGCATCTTTCGGTGGGTCTTTATGCTGGGGTTTGGCGTTTCCGCGGTCCGGAGCGCCCCGCACCGCCGATTGACGGGGGCACTCGTTTGAGGCCGTTTACGATCTCCCACCTTCGGTGTTTTGGCGACCCCGACTTTCCGGAGGCATGCTCTGGGTCGGCCGATAAATTTGTTGGGAAAAAGAGGTGCAACACGAGGGCTTCCTAGGAGGTCACCTGATATGAGCCTAATAAGGAGCATGGATCAAGGAGCATTACAAGGACTTGGTGGACCTATGGCAAGAGCTAGGATCAAGAAAGCCCAAGAAGTCCTAAATCAAATGGTGACAACTTTAATTGAAGCAACCCCAAATTCAAGTCTTGATGGAGTGGAGCCCAAATTGGTCACTTTTCTCATCCAACTTGAAGACCCATGATGGCTTGGAAGCCCACTTCTCTAAAGTAGTATTTTCTAGTTTATTTTAATTCAATAAAAGTGTAATAAATTTTGGACGGTGCACATGTTAATTATGCTGTGTGGATGGTGCACATGTTAATTGGGAGGGCAACCTTTGACTTGCATGCCTAGGAAACTCCTTTTTAGTCATGAACCACTTTTATTATCCACTTAGTTTTCATTAGTTGTTTTAATTAGTCACTTAGTGGATTAATTATTGTTTTATGGGGAATTAGTCACATTAAGTTGACAATTTTGTAAGCATATTCTATGCACCCCATTTTCCTATATGTGTGCATCTAGAACATGAATAAAAAATTAACTTGGATGTTGAATTTGGATTGAAATCCATTTTGTGAGAATTTTGTTCTCTTTGGTTCTTGGTTGAGCCATCCTTGTTTTTATCAAGAATCCAAGATTCTTGTGGCGAACTTCACTTGGCTTATCAAATCCCCTTGGATTTGTGGCGCCATTCCATTCCTTCTCTTCTTCCATTTGTTGTTTTCTTCTTCTAAAAATTAAAACACAATTGGACTTGGATTAATATACATGGATTAATTCAACCTAAGATCATCAAAAGGCAACCTATCCATTTGGTTGTCATTCAAAGCTCAGGTTTGGTTGAATTTTTGTATTTGTGTTCTTCATTTCTTCCTTGTTCTTTACCTTTCCACCTTTCTACCCAAAACATTAAAAAAATATATATATATATATATATATATATATATATATATATATATATATATATATATATATATAGACATTTATGGGTCTCTTTGGAAGCTCTTCTCTAGTGTGTTGTATGAATTAAAACAAAATCGAAAATAAAGAGGAAAACAGTGCCTAGAATTTCAAGAAAAGGAGACGAGAAAATCATATTTGGGCAACTTGTGTTCTTAAAAAAAAAATTCCCTTCTTCCTTGTTTCATTATTCTTAAAGCTTTCTTTTTCTAGCCTTTCCTTTGATTTCCTTTGTTTTGATAAGTTTTGTGATTTTGTTACTTGATTTTGGATATTTTGTTTGGATTGGTGTTTGACTCCTCTAAGACCTAAAAGAGAACAAATTGAGTGGATAGAGGCGATAGTGGAAATTACTACTCTCGCCCAAGCACGCTTAACTGCGGAGTTCTGATGGGATCCGGTGCATTAGTACTGGTATGATCGCACCTGTTAGTCTACGCGCGATCAAATCCTTTATACGCTTACTTACCGCGATGTGCCGAGCTTCCGTTACCCCTCGGGTTCCGGTCAGGCTCCGCTTCCGGATGGGGCTTCCGAGACATCAGGGACATGCCGGTAATTACCAGATTTGTTTTTGCGTGCTCCGAATTACCTGAATTTTGGCAGGATGGTCGGAAAAAATCCAAGGAACGAGCGGCACCGTCTCGGCCACTTTTCCTATTTTCGAAGTATTTTCTCCGCATCATAATTACCAGGACGGGTGCGGCTTTCTGACAGTCGTGGTCCCATATTTTTTAAAATTCATTTGACACTATTTCCAACTTTTCAGGCATCTTCCGGTGGGTCTTTATGCTGGGGTTTGGCATTTATGCAGTCCGGAGGGCCGCGCACCACGGATCGCCGATGGCACTCGTTTGGGGCCATTTTCGGTGTTTTGGCGACCCCGGCTTTCCGGAGCCATGCTCTGGGTCGGCCGATAAAGTTGTTGGGAAAAGAGGTGCAACACGAGGACTTCCCAGGAGGTCACCCATCCTAGTACTACTCTCGCCCAAGCACGCTTAACTACGGAGTTCTGATGGGATCCGGTGCATTAGTGCTGGTAAGATCGCACCTATTAGTCTACGCGCGATCAAATCCTTTATACGCTTACTTACCGCGACGAGCCGAGCTTCCGTTACCCCTTGGGTTCCGGTCAGGCTCCGCTTCAGGATGGGGCTTCCGAGATATCAGGGACATGCCGGTAATTACCAGATTTGTTTTCGCGTGCTCCGAATGACCTGAATTTTGGCAGGGTGGTAGGAAAAAATCTAAGGAACGAGGCCCATTGGTCCGTTGGACCCATGGGCCCCACCCGATTATGGCCAAACGGCGCCGTGTCTGCCACTTTTCCTATTTTCGAAGTATTTTCTCCGCATCATAATTTCCAGGACGGGTGCGGCTTTCTGACAGTCGTGGTCCCATATTTTTTAAAATTCATTTGACACTGTTTCCAACTTTTCCGGCATCTTCCGGTGGGTCTTTATGCTGGGGTTTGGCATTTCCGCAGTCCGGAGGGTACCGCACCGCCGATCGGGCACTCGTTTGAGGTCGTTTACGGTCTCCCGTCTTCGCTGTTTTGGAGACCCCGGCTTTCCGGAGTCATTCTCTGGGTCGGCCGATAAAGTTGTTGGGAAAAAGAGGTGCAACACGAGTACTTCCCAGGAGGTCACCTATCCTAGTACTACTCTCGCCCAAGCACGCTTAACTGCGGAGTTCTGATGGGATCTGGTGCATTAGTGCTGGTATGATCGCACCTGTTAGTCTACGCGCGATCAAATACTTTATACGCTTACTTACCGCGATGTGCCGAGCTTCCGTTACCCCTCGGGTTCCGGTCAGGCTCCGCTTCCGGATGGGGCTTTCGAGACATCAGCGACATGCCGGTAATTACCAGATTTGTTTTGGCGTGCTCCGAATGAACTGAATTTTGGCAGGGTGGTCGGAAAAAATCCAAGGAACGAGGCCCATTGGTCCGTTGGACCCATGGGCACCACCCGATTCTGGCCAAGCGGCACCGTCTCGGCCACTTTTCCTATTTTCGAAGTATTTTCTCCGCATCATAATTACCAGGACGGGTGAGGCTTTCTGACAGTCGTGGTCCCATATTTTTTAAAATTCATTTGACACTGTTTCCAACTTTTCAGGCATCTTCCGGTGGGTCTTTATGCTGGGGTCATTTATGCAGTCCGGAGGGCCGCGCACCGCCGATCGGCGGTGGCACTCGTTTGAGGCCGTTTTCGGTGTTTTGGCGATCTCGGCTTTCCGGAGCCATGCTCTGGGTCGGCCGATAAAGTTGTTGGGAAAAGAGGTGCAACACGAGGACTTCCCAGGAGGTCACCCATCCTAGTACTACTCTCGCCCAAGCACGCTGAACTGCAAAGTTCTGATGGGATCCGGTGCATTAGTGCTGGTATGATCGCACCTGTTAGTCTACGCACGATCAAATCCTTTATACGCTTACTTACCTTGACGAGCCGAGCTTCCGTTACCCCTTGGGTTCTGGTCGAGCCCGCTTAGGATGGGGCTTCCGAGATATCAGGGACATGCCGGTAATTACCAGATTTGTTTTCGCGTGCTCCGAATGACCTGAATTTTGGCAGGGTGGTAGGAAAAAATCCATGGAACGAGGCCCATTGGTCCGTTGGACCCATGGGCACCACCCGACTCTGGCGAAACGGCGCCGTGTCTGCCACTTTTCCTATTTTCGAAGTATTTTCTCCGCATCATATTTACCAGGACGGGTGCGGCTTTCTGACAGTCGTGGTCCCATAATTTTTAAAATTCATTTGACACTGTTTCCAACTTTTCCTGCATCTTCCGGTGGGTCTTTAAGCTGGGGTTTGGCATTTATGCAGTCCGGAGGGCCCCGCACCGCCGATCGGCGGTGGCACTCGTTTAAGGCCGTTTTCGGTGTTTTGGCAACCCCGGCTTTCCGAAGCCATGCTCTAGGTCGGTCGATAAAGTTGTTGGCAAAAAGAGGTGCAACACGAGGACTTCCCAGGAGATCACCCAACCTAGTACTACTCTCGCCCAAGCACGCTTAACTGCGGAGTTCTGATGGGATCCGGTGCATTAGTGCTGGTATGATCGCACCTATTAGTCTACGCGCGATCAAATACTTTATACGCTTACTTACCGCGACGAGCCGAGCTACCGTTACCCCTCGGGTTCCGTTCAGGCTCCGCTTCTGGATGGGGCTTTCGAGACATCAGAGACATGCCGGTAATTACCAGATTTGTTTTCGCGTGCTCCGAATGACAGGAATTTTCGCAGGGTGGTAGGAAAAATTCCAAGGAACGAGGCCCATTGGTCCGTTGGACCCATGGGCAGCACCCGATGCTGGCCAAACGGCGCCATCTCGGCAACTTTTTCTATTTTCGAAGTATTTTCTCCGCATCATAATTACCAGGACGGGTGCGGCTTTCTGACAGTCGTGGTCCCATAATTTTTAAAATTCATTTGACACTGTTTCCAACTTTTTCGGCATCTTTCGGTGGGTTTTTATGCTGGGGTTTGGCGTTTCCGCGGTCCGGAGGGCCCCGCACCTCCGATCGGCGGGGGCACTCGTTTGAGGCCATTTACGGTCTCCCGCCTTCGGGGTTTTGGCGACCCTGGCTTTCCGGAGCCATGCTCTGGGTCGGTTGATAAAGTTGTTGGGAAAAAGAGGTGCAACACGTGGACTTCCCAGGAGATCACCCATCCTAGTACTACTCTCGCCCAAGCACGCTTAACTGCGGAGTTCTGATGGGATCCGGTGCATTAGTGCTGGTATGATCGCACCTATTAGTCTACGCGTGATCAAATCCTTTACACGCTTACTTACCGCGACGAGCCGAGCTTCCGTTACCCCTCGAGTTCCGGTCAGGCTCCGCTTCCGGATGGGGCTTCCGAGACATCAGGGACATGCCGGTAATTACCAGATTTGTTTTCACGTGCCCAATGACCTGAATTTTGGCAGGGTGGTAGGAAAAAATCCATGGATCGAGGCCCATTGGTCCGTTGGACCCATGGGCACCACCCGATTCTGGCCAAACGGCGCCGTCTCGGCCACTTTTCCTATTTTCGAAGTATTTTCTCCGCATCATAATTACCAAGACGGGTGCGGCTTTCTGACAGTCGTGGTCCCATATTTTTTAAAATTCATTTGACACTGTTTCCAACTTTTCCGGCATCTTCCGGTGGGTCTTTATGCTGGGGTTTGGCGTTTCCGCGGTCCGGAGGGCCCCGCACCTCCGATCGGCGGGGGCACTCGTTTGAGGCCGTTTACGGTCTCCCGCCTTCGGTGTTTTGGCGACCCCGGCTTTCCGGAGCCATGCTCTGGGTCGGCCGATAAAGTTGTTGGGAAAAAGAGGTGCAACACGAGGACTTCCCAGGAGATCACCCATCCTAGTACTACTCTCGCCCAAGCACGCTTAACTGCGGAGTTCTGATGGGATCCGGTGCATTAGTGCTGGTATGATCGCACCTATCAGTCTACGCGCGATCAAATCCTTTATACGCTTACTTACAGCGACTAGCCGAGCTTCCGTTACCCCTCGGGTTCCGGTCAGGCTCCGCTTCCAGATGGGGCTTCCGAGACATCAGGGACAAGCCGGTAATTACCAGATTTGTTTTCGCGTGCTCCGAATGACCTGAATTTTGGCAGGGTGGTTGGAAAAAATCAAAGGAACGAGGCCCATTGGTCCGTTGGACCCATGGGCACCACCCGATTCTGACCAAGCGGCACCGTCTCGGTCACTTTTCCTAATTTCGAAGTATTTTCTCCGCATCATAATTACCAGGACGGGTGCGGCATTCTGACAGTCGTGGTCCCATATTTTTTAAAATTCATTTGACACTGTTTCCAACTTTTTCGGCATATTCCGGTGGGTCTTTATGCTGGGGTTTGGCATTGATGCGGTCCGGAGGGCCCCGCGCCGCCGATCGACGGTGGCACTCGTTTGAGGCCGTTTACGGTCTCCCGCCTTCGGTGTTTTGGCGACCCCGGCTTTCCGGAGCCATGCTCTGGGTCGACCGATAAAGTTGTTGGGAAAAAGAGGTGCAACACAAGGACTTCCCAGGAGGTCACCCATCCCAGTACTACTCTCGCCCAAGCACGCTTAACTGCAGAGTTCTGATGGGATCCGGTGCATTAGTGCTGGTATGATCGCACATGTTAGTCTACGCGCGATCAAATCCTTTATAAGCTTACTTATCGTGACGTGCCGAGCTTCCGTTACCCCTCTGGTTCCGGTCAGGCTCCGCTTCCGGATGGGGCTTCCGAGACATCAGGGACATGCCGGTAATTACCAGATTTGTTTTCGCGTGCTCCGAATGACCTGAACTATGGCAGGGTGGTACGAAAAAATCCAAGGAACGAGGCCCATTGGTCCGTTGGACCCCTGGGCACCATCCGACTCTGGTCAAACGGCGCCGTGTCTGCCACTTTTCCTATTTTCGAAGTATTTTCTCCGCATCATAATTACCAGGACGGGTGCGGCTTTCTGACAGTCGTGGTCCCATATTTTTTAAAATTCATTTGACACTGTTTCCAACTTTTCCTCCATTTTCCGGTGGGTCTTTAAGCTGGGGTTTGGCATTTATGCAGTCCGGAGGGCCCCGCACCGCCGATCGGCGGTGGCACTCTGATGCAGACCAAGAATGATGTCCAATTTAAGCCCAAATTAGTTTTGATGAAAATTTTATTTTCGTTTGTAATGAACCCGTATTCTTGTTTGGGCTATATCTTGAGCTACAAATCTCCGATTGATACGTTCTTTGATGCGTTGGAAAGCTGAGGAGATTATCTACAAATCGTATTTCAAGGCCCGTGACCAGATTTGGCTTGTTTCATGACGAAAATATTGTTTTCAGTTTTACACGAATTTTAGGCTTAGATGGAGGAATCTTTTGGTTTGCATACCAAAATTAACTCCTTTAAATTTTTAGCCCTTTTAATGTTTTGTTTTATTAGGGAGGGAATCTTTGGCATTAAATTGTAATTGATTATGGGAGGATTACACTTTTAATATGAGAAGCAAGTGTAATCACCACATAATTAGGGGGGAATGAAAAGTCAAGATGAGTGATTTTAGGCCAATTAACGCGTGATCTTAGGCCAGCTCTCTATATGTAATACGCCCCTAAACACATGAATGATAACTTTGAGTTCAATTTGGATTAAGTCCATTTGTGAGAGAATATTGTTTCTCTTTGGTTCTTGGTTGAACCGCCCTTGTTCTTATCAAGAATCCACGATTCTTGTGGCGAACCTCACCTTGGCTTATCAAATCCCCTTGGATTTGTGGCGCCTACCTTCCATTCCTTACCTTCATCCATTTTTGTATTTCTTCTTCTTCATATTTTGGCAGTCACTCAAGGATAGATCCGAAAATTTACATGCTCCTTTTTAGGATCATATCATTTGGTATCTAGAGCCATCCTTCCTAGAGTGACTTTTGATTTTGTTTTTCAATTTTTCCAGAAGTTTGAATTTTTTTTTAGTGGGTTCTTCATGGAGTCACTGATGAAGAAAAATGATGCCAAGCAAAGGGAGAATCTTTTCTATTCTAGATGCTATGTGAAGGACAAGATATGTAGCTTGGTCATTGATAGAAAGGGATACGTTAACCTAGCTAGTACCACCATGGTGCAAAAGTTAGGACTTCCTCTTATAGAACATCCACAACCGTATGTCATTTGGAGCATCCCGGAGTTTAGTGATCTCGATGACATAATGGTGAACAAACAAGTACGAGTATCATTCCGGATTGGGAGATATGAAGACGAGGTGTTATGTGATGTGGTGCCCATGGAAACGAGGCACTTGTTACTTGGCCGTCCTTGGAAGGTTGAACGACAAGCGAGATATGATGCCGACAACAACAAGTACTCATTTGTATTTAATAATCGCAAAATTACTCTTAGACCACTGTCACCAAAACAAGTGTGTGAAGATCAACTGCACTTGAAAGGAGAGAGTGAGAAAAAACAAATGAGTGAGAAAAAAATAACGGAAGAGGGTTCGGTGAATGAGGAAAAGAATGAGGAAAAAGAAAAATGTGAAAGCAAAAAAGAAAGTGAGGAGGAAAAAGAAAATGTGAATACTTGTCTTGATGCTATTCCTAATTCTTCACCTAGTTGTGTTGATTCTCTTTCGAAGGAAATCGAGTTTGTTCCTCCAAAGGAAGCTTGCAAGACATTCAATGAAATTGAAGATTTGATTCCAAAGGAAGCTTGCAAGACAACCGATGTAATTAAAGATTTAATCCCAAAGGAAGTACCCCATGTTTTGGAAACATGCATGGCCTCCCAAAGGTATGTTGTTCATTTGATTCAGAATCACAACAATCTTGAGGAATGTGTTGGGATGTTGATTGTACGAGATGGAAATGTGTTATGCCTACTTGCTACATTTGATGATTTCTATCAATTTCCATTCGATCCCGGAGGATAAAGAAGACTCCTTAAGGCAATAAATTCGAGGTCGAATTCTCTTCAAGAGGGAGGGAATGATGCAGACCAAGAATGATGTCCAATTTAAGCCCAAATTAGTTTTGATGAAAATTTTATTTTCGTTTGTAATGAACCCGTATTCTTGTTTGGGCTATATCTTGAGCTACAAATCTCCGATTGATACGTTCTTTGATGCGTTGGAAAGCTGAGGTGATATGATCCTAAAAAGGAGCATGTAGATTTTCGGACCTATCCTTGAGTGACAACAAAAATTATAGAAGAAGATGAAATACAAAATTGGATAAGATGAGAAATGGGAGGTAGGCGCCACAAATCCAAGGGGATTTGATAAGCCAAGGTGAGGTTCGCCACAAGAATCTTGGATTCTTGATAAGAACAAGGGCGGTTCAACCAAGAACCAAAGAGAAACAATATTCTCTCACGAATGGACTTGATCCAAATTGAACTCAAAGTTATCATTCATGTGTTTAGGGGCGTATTACATATAGAGAGCTGGCCTAAGATCACGCGTTAATTGGCCTAAAATCACTCATCTTGACTTTTCATTCCCCCCTAATTATGTGGTGATTACACTTGCTTCTCATATTAAAAGTGTAATCCTCCCATAATCAATTACAATTTAATGCCAAAGATTCCCTCCCTAATAAAACAAAACATTAAAAGGGCTAAAAATTTAAAGGAGTTAATTTTGGTATGCAAACCAAAAGATTCCTCCATCTAAGCCTAAAATTCGTGTAAAACTGAAAACAATATTTTCGTCATGAAACAAGCCAAATCTGGTCACGGGCCTTGAAATACGATTTGTAGATAATCTCCTCAGCTTTCCAACGCATCAAAGAACGTATCAATCGGAGATTTGTAGCTCAAGATATAGCCCAAACAAGAATACGGGTTCATTACAAACGAAAATAAAATTTTCATCAAAACTAATTTGGGCTTAAATTGGACATCATTCTTGGTCTGCATCATGAGGAGATTATCTACAAATCGTATTTCAAGGCCCGTGACCAGATTTGGCTTGTTTCATGACGAAAATATTGTTTTCAGTTTTACACGAATTTTAGGCTTAGATGGAGGAATCTTTTGGTTTGCATACCAAAATTAACTCCTTTAAATTTTTAGCCCTTTTAATGTTTTGTTTTATTAGGGAGGGAATCTTTGGCATTAAATTGTAATTGATTATGGGAGGATTACACTTTTAATATGAGAAGCAAGTGTAATCACCACATAATTAGGGGGGAATGAAAAGTCAAGATGAGTGATTTTAGGCCAATTAACGCGTGATCTTAGGCCAGCTCTCTATATGTAATACGCCCCTAAACACATGAATGATAACTTTGAGTTCAATTTGGATCAAGTCCATTCGTGAGAGAATATTGTTTCTCTTTGGTTCTTGGTTGAACCGCCCTTGTTCTTATCAAGAATCCAAGATTCTTGTGGCGAACCTCACCTTGGCTTATCAAATCCCCTTGGATTTGTGGCGCCTACCTTCCATTTCTCATCTTATCCAATTTTGTATTTCATCTTCTTCTATAATTTTTGTTGTCACTCAAGGATAGGTCCGAAAATCTACATGCTCCTTGAAATATTCATCAACGCTTTTGGTCCCTTGGGTAAGCCTTTGTAACTTGTTGTGAATGTCCCTTTGATAATGATTTGGGACATATCTCTTCCTCATGATAAATTTCATCTCCTCCCAAGTGTCTATAGGCTCTCTTCCATGTCTTCTCCTTTCTTTTTGTAATTGGTCCCACCACACAAGGGCATATTCCTTGAACTCGAGGGCGGCTACTTTCACCTTCTTGCTTTCACTGTATGAATTACAATCAAAGACTTGTTCTATTTTTAGCTCCCACTCCAAGTAAGCCTCCGGATCATTCTTCCCAATAAAGGGAGGAACCTTGATTTTGACACCTTCAAGTCCTCTATCATGCCTCTCTCCCCTATGTCGTCCTCCTCTATGTCGTCCTCCTCTAGGCGTTACTCTTTCACTATCATAATCGCTTGAGTCTTCACGGTGTAGGTGAGCAAGTTGTCGATCATAATTGGCTTGCATTTGCTCCAATTGCCTTTGAAGAGCGTGGACTTGATTGGTCATCCTAGCTTGAAGAGTGACTGACCTTGGAGATAATGGTGGACTATCTTCATGGGCTGCCATCATTTGGACACAATATCAAAAGATAACAAGAAATTATAAAATTCCTCACTACACTCCCTCACTTGTGCATACAAATGTATTTCACTCAATTGGCTTTTTCCACACAAGATGTAATTTTCACTCTTGTCTTTTTCCACTCAATTGTTCTCTTTTAGGTCTTAGAGGAGTCAACCACATTCCACACAAAAATCCAAAAATCAAGTAACAAAAATCACAAAAACTTATCAAAACAAGGAAACAATAAAAAAAAAAGAAAAAGAAAGGCTAGAAGGAAAAGCCTTGAGAATAATGAAACAAGAAAGAAGGGAGAGTTTTTTTTTCTTTTTTTTTTTGATCACCAATTGCCCAAATAGAACTTTGTCTCTTCTCTTTTTCTCACTATTTCATGCGCTACTTCACTATATATATTTTTTTGAAAATTGCGCAAATTTTTTTTTTTGAACTTTAATGAGAAGAGAAATACTAATTTCAAACTTGAAGCTTTGGGGCAGAAACACAACAAAAACGAAAATTCCCTTCAACAAGATCAAAGTGTTAATTTTTTTTTGTTTTTGGGTTTAAAAGAAGAAAAGAATATTTTCGTCATATCACACTCGTTTGAGGCCATTTTCGGTGTTTTGGTGACCCCAGCTTTCCGAAGCCATGCTCTAGGTCGGTCGATAAAGTTGTTGGGAAAAAGAGGTGCAACACGAGGACTTCCCAGGAGATCACCCATCCTAGTACTACTCTGGCCCAAGCACGCTTAAATGCGGAGTTCTGATGGGATCCGGTGCATTAGTGCTGGTATGATCGCACCTATCAGTCTACGCGCGATCAAATCCTTTATACGCTTACTTATCGCGACGTGCCGAGCATCCGTTACCCCTCTGGTTCCGGTCAGGCTGTCCGGATGGGGCTTCCGAGACATCAAGGACATGCCGGTAATTACCAGATTTGTTTTCGCGTGCTCCGAATGACCTGAACTTTGGCAGGGTGGTAGGAAAAAAATCCAAAGAACGAGGCCCATTGGTCCGTTGGACCCATGGGCACCACCCGATTCTGGCCAAACGGCACCGTCTCGGCCACTTTTCCTATTTTCGAAGTATTTTCTCCGCATCATAATTACCAGGACGGGTGCGACTTTCTGACAATCGTGGTCCCATATTTTTTAAAATTCATTTTACACTATTTCCAACTTTTCCGGCATCTTCCGGTGGGTCTTGAAACAAAATTGTTTGGGCTTGAATGCATTAAAGAATTGTATGAGCATGATAAAGATTTTTCCCATATCTATGCTAAATGTTTACATTCGGCTCAAAATGGGTATTTTAGGCACCAAGGGTTTTTGTTTAAAGAGAAGAGATTATGTGTGCCCAAAGGTTCCATAAGAGATTTGCTTTTGAAAGAAGCTCATGAAGGTGGCCTAATGGGGCATTTTGGGGTTCAAAAGACTTTAGATATGTTGCATGAGCATTTTCATTGGCCACACATGAAACATGATGTGCAAAAGCTTTGTGAAAAATGCATTGTTTGTAAAAGGTCAAAATCTAAAGTGATGCCTCACGGTCTTTACACTCCTTTGCCTATTCCTGATTTTCCTTCGATTGATTTATCAATGGATTTTGTTGTGGGACTACCTAGGACGAGGAATGGAAAGGATTCAATTTTTGTCGTGGTGGATAGATTTTCAAAAATGGCACATTTTATACCATGCAAAAAGGTAGATGGATCAGCTTATCATGTTGCTGATTTGTTCTTTAAGGAAGTGGTAAGGCTTCATGGCCTTCCTAGAAGTATTGTTAGTGATAGGGAAAGCTAGGTACAAAGCTTCTCTTCTCCACTACTTGCCATCCCCAAACGGATGGGCAAACTGAAGTAGTAAATAGGACACTTTCTTCCCTTCTAAGGGCTGTGATTAAAAAGAATATTAAGTCTTGGGAGGAGTGTTTGCCTCATGTGGAATTTGCATATAATAGGGTTGTTCATAGTACTACTCAATATTCTTCTTTTGAGGTTGTTTATGGATTTAACCCTTTAACTCCTCTTGATTTATTGCCATTGCCTAACTCTTCAATTTTAAAGCATAAAGATGGCAGGGCTAAAGCGGAATATGTGAGGAAGTTACATGAGCAAGTGAAGGCTCAAATTGAAAAGAGGACAGAAAGTTATGATAAGCAAGCCAACAAAGGGAGGAGGAAGGTGGTATTTGAACCCGGAGATTGGGTTTGGGTGCACATGAGAAAGGAAAGATTTCCTTCCCAAAGGAAAAATAAGCTTCAACCAAGAGGAGATGGGCCATTTCAAGTGGTGGCCAAGATCAATATTAGCATACAAGATAGATCTTCCTGGTGAGTACGGTGGAATTAGTGCAACTTTCAATGTGGCTGATTTATCTCTTTTTGATGTAGGTGATGAAGATTTCAATTCGAGGTCGAATTCACTTCAAGAAGGAGGGGATGATATGAGCCTAATAAGGAGGATCAAGGAGCATTACAAGGACTTGGTGAACCTATGACAAGAGCTAGGATCAAGAAAGCCCAAGAAGTCCTAAATCAAATGGTGACAACTTTAATTGAAGCAAGCCCAAATTCAAGTCTTGATGGAGTGGAGCCCAAATTGGTCACTTTTCTCATCCAACTTGAAGACCCATGATGGCTTGGAAGGCCACTTCTCTAAAGTAGTATTTTCTAGTTTATTTTAATTCAATAAAAGTGTAATAAATTTTGGACGGTGCACATGTTAATTATGCTCGTGTGGACGGTGCACATGTTAATTATCTTGTGTGGATGGTGCACATGTTAATTTTGCTTGTGTGGACGGTGCACATGTTAATTATGCTTGTGTGGACGGTGCACATGTTAATTGGGAGGGAAACCTTTGACTTGCATGCCTAGGAAACTCCTTTTTAGTCATGAACCACTTTTCCTATATGTATGCATCTAGAACATGAATAGAAAATTGACTTGGATGTTGAATTTGGATTGATTCCAATTGTGAGGGTTTTGTCTCTCTTTGGTTCTAGATTGAGCCACCCCCGATCTTATCAAGAATCCAAGATTCTTGTGGCGATCTTCACTAGGCTTATCAAATCCCCTTGGATTTGTGGCGCCATTCCACCCCTAATCTTCACCCATTTGCTTGTTTCTTTCTTTCTAAGTTATGAACACAATTCTGGTTGGTTTAAAATGAATGATTAATTCAACCTAAGATCATCAAAAGGCAACCTATCCATTTGGTTGTCATCAGTTAACCATGGGAACATGGCGTGAGGGTCAAGGGTTAACCATGGGATCATGGCGTGAGGGTCAATGGTTAACGATGGGAATATGGCAGAGGGGAATGGGTTAACCATGGGATCATGGCGTCAGGGTCATGGGTTAACCATGTGATCATGGCGTGAGGGTTATGGCTTAACCATGGGATCGTGGCATGAGGGTCTAGGGTTAACCATGCGATCATGGCGAGTGGGTCATGTGTTAACCATGTAACCATGGTAAGTAGGTTATGGGTAATCAAGGGATCATGGCATGTGGGTCATTGGTTAACCATTGGATCATGCTGTGTCGGTCATGGTAATTAACCAAGGGATCATGGCATGAGGGTCATGGGTTAACCATGGGATCATGGCAAGAGGGTCATTGATTAACCATGTGGGATCATGAGGTGATGGTCATGGGTTAACCAAGGGGTCATGGCGTGAGGTTCAAAGGTTAACCATGGGATCATGGCATGAGGATCATTGGTTAACCATTGGAACAAGGAGTGGGAGTCATGGGTTAACCATGGGATCATGGTGTGAGGGTAATGGGTTAACCATGGTATCATGGCGTGAGTGTCATGGGTTAACCATGTGATCATGGCGAGATAGTCATGTGTTAACCATGGAATCATGGCAAGTGGATCATGGGTTAGCCATGGAATTATGGCATGAGGGTCATGGGTTAACCATAGGATCATGTCGTGAGGGTCATGGGTTAACAATAGGATCATGCTAAGTGGGTCATTCGTTAACCATGGGATCATGGAATGATGGTCATAGGTTAACCATGGGATCATGGCTTGAGGGTCATGGGTTAACCATGGGATCTTGGCGTGGGGGTCATGGGTTAATCATGGGATCATGTCATGAGGGTCATGGGTTAACCATAGGATTATGTCGTGAGGGTCTTGGGTTAACCATATGGGATCATGGTATGTGGGTCATGGGTTAACCATGGGATAATGGAATGAGGGTTATGGGATAACCATGGGATCATGGCTTGAGAGTCATGAGTTAACCATGGGAACATGGCATGTGGGTCATGGGTTAACCATGGGATCATGGCGAGGTCATCGGTTAACCATGGGATCATGGCGTGAGGGTCATGTGTTAACTATGGGATCATGGCGTGAGGGTCATCGGTTAACCATGGGATGATTGTGTGAGGGTCATAGGTTAACTTTGGATCAGGGAGTGGGGGTCATGGGTTAACCATGGGATCATGGCGTGAGGGTCCAGGGTTAACCATGGCATCATGGCGTGAGGGTCATGGGTTATCCATGGGATTGTGGCGTCAGGGTCTTGGGTTAACCATGGGATTATGGGAAGAGGGTCATGTGTTAACCATGGGATCATGGCGTGTGGGTCATGGGTTAACCATTGGATCATGGAGTGAGGATCATGGGTTAACCATGGGATCTTGGTGTGAAAGTCAAGGGTTAACCATGGGATCATGGCCAGAGGGTCAATGGTTAACCATGGGAACATGTCATGAGGGTCATGAGTTAACCATAGGATCACGGCGTGAAGGTCATGGGTTAACATTGCGTTCATGGTGTGATGGTCATGAGTTAACCTTGGGATCATGGTGTGATGGTCATGGGTTAACTATGGGATCATGGTATGAGGGCATGGGTTAACCATGAGATTATGACGTGAGGGTCATGGGTTAACCATGGGGATCAAGGTTAGAAGGTCATGGGTTAACCATGGGATCATAGCGTAAAAGTCATGGGCTAATCATGCGATCATGGCGTGAGGGTCGTTGGTTAACCATGGGATCATGGTGTAAGGGTCATGTGTTAACCATGGGATCATGTCGTGAGGGTCATGGGTTAACCAAGGAATAATGGCGTGAGGGTCATGGGTTAACCATGGGATCATGGCGTGAGGGTCATGGGTTAACCATGGGATCATGGTGTGAGGGTAATGGGTTAACGATGGTATCTTGGCATGAGTGTCATGGGTTAACCGTGTGATCATGGTGAAAGGGTCATGTGTTAACCATGGAATCACGGTAAGTGGGTCATGGGTTAGCCGTGAGATCATGGAATGAGGGTCATAGGTTAACCATAGGATCATGGCGTGATGGTAACGGGTTAACCATGGCATGATGACGAGAGGGTAATGGGTCAACCGTGGGATCATGGCATGAGGGTCATTGGTCAATCATGGGATCATGGCCTGAGGGTCATGGGTTAACCATGTGATCTTGGTGTGAGGGTCACGGGTTAACCATGGGATCATGGCGTGAGGGTCATGCGTTTACCATACGATCAAGGCGTGAGGTTCATGGGCTAACCATGGGATCATGGTTTGAGGGTCAAAGGTTAACCATGGGAACAAGGCGTGAGGGTCAAGGGTTAGCCGTGGGATCATGGCGTGAGGGTCAATGGTTAACCATGGGAACATGGAGTGAGGGGAATGGGTTAACCATGGGATCACAGCGTGAGGGTCAAGGGTTAACCATGCGATCATGCAAAGTGGGTCATGTGTTAACCATGTAATCATGGTAACTGGGTTATGGGTTAATCAAGGGATCATGGCATGTGGGTCATTGGTTAACCATTTGATCTTGCCGTGTCGGTCATGGATTAACCAAGGGATCATGGCGTGAGGGTCATGGGTTAACCATGGGATCATGGCAAGTGGGTCATTGGTTAACCATGTGGGATCATGGCATGTGGGTCACGGGTTAACCATGGGATCATGGGGTGTTGGTCATGGGTTAACCAAGGGACCATGGCGTGAGGTTCAAAGGATAACCATGGGATTATGGCGTGAGGATCATTGGTTAACCGTTGGATCATGGAGTGAGGGTCATTGGTTAACCATGGTATCATGGCGTGAGTGTCATGGGTTAACCATGTGATCGTTGCAAGAGGGTCATGTGTTAACCATGGAATCAGGGCAAGTGGGTAATGGGTTAGCGGTGGGATCATGGAATGAGGGTCATAAGTTAACCATGAGATCATGGCTTGAGGGTCATTGGTTAACCTTGGGAACATTTCATCGAGTGCTTGGGTTAACCATGGTATCATGACGAGAGGGTCATGGGTCAACCAAGGGATCCTGGCATGAGGGTCATTGGTTAATCATGGGATTATGGCATGTGGGTCATGGGTTAACCATAGGTTCATGTCGTGAGGGCCATGGGTTAACCATGGGATCGTGGTAAGTGGGTCATTGGTTAACCATGGGATCATGGAATGAGGGTCATAGGTTAACCATGGGATCATAGCTTGAGGGTCATGGGTTAACCATGGGATCATGGCGTGGGGGTCAGAGGTTAACCTTGGGAACATGGGTTAACCTTGGGAACATTTCATTAGGGTATTGGGTTAACCATGGTATCATGACGAGAGGGTCATGGGTTAACCATGGGATCATGGCGTGGGGGTCGTGTGTTAATCATGGGATCATGGCATGAGGGTAATGGGTTAGCGGTGGGATCATGGAATGAGGGTCATAAGTTAACCATGAGATCATGACTTGAGGGTCATTGGTTAACTTGGGAACATTTCATCAGGGTATTGGGTTAACCATGGTATCATGACGAGAGGGTCATGGGTCAACCAAGGGATCCTGGCATGAGGGTCATTGGTTAATCATGGGATTTCGGCATGTGGGTCATGGGTTAACCATAGGATCATGTCGTGAGGGCCATGGGTTAACCATGGGATCGTGGTAAGTGGGTCATTGGTTAACCATGGGATCATGGAATGAGGGTCATAGGTTAACCATGGGATCATAGCTTGAGGGTCATGGGTTAACCATGGGATCATGGCGTGTGGGTCATAGGTTAACCTTGGGAACATGGGTTAACCTTGGGAACATTTCATCAGGGTACTGGGTTAACCATGGTATCATGACGAGATGGTCATGGGTTAACCATGGGATCATGGCGTGGGGATCATGTGTTAATCTTGGGATCATGCCATGAGGGTCATGGGTTAACCATAGGATCATGTCGTGACGGTCTTTGGTTAACCATGGGATCATGGTTAGTGGGTCATGGGTTAACTATGGGATTATGGAATGAGGGTCATGGGTTAACACAGGGATCATGGATTGAGGGTCATTGGTTAACCACGGGAACATGGCATATGGTCATGGGTTAACCATTGGATCATGGCGTTAGGATCATGGGTTAACCACGGGATCATGGCGTGAGGGTCATGGGTTAACCATGGGATAATGGCGTGAGGGTCATGGGATAACCATTGGATCATGGTGTGAGGGTCATGGGTTAACCATGGAATCGTGGCGTGAGGGTCATGGATTAACCATGGGATCATGGCGTGAGGGTAATGGGTTAAGCATGGGATCATGGCAAGAGGGTCATATGTTAACCAATGGATCATGACGTGAGGGTCATGGGTTAACCATTGGATCATGGAGTGAGGGTCATGGGTTAACCATTGGATCATGGTGAGAAAGTCAAGGGCTAACCATGGGATCATGGCGTGAGGGTTAGTGGTTACCCATGGGAACATGGCATGAGGTTCATTGGTTAACCAAGGTATCACTGCATGAGGGTCATGGGTTAACTATGGGATAATGGCGTGAAGGTCATTAGTTAACTATGGTATCATGTCGTGATGATCATGCGTTAACCAAGCGATCATGGCAAGAGGGTCATGGGTTAACCTTGGGATCATGGTGTGAGGGTCGTTAGTTAACCATGGGATCATGGTGTGAGGGTCAAGGGTTAACCATGGGATCATGGTGCGAGGGTCATGGGTTAACCATAGGATCATGGTGTGAGGGTCATGGGTTAACCATTGGATCATGGATTGTGGGTCATGGGGTCATGGGTTAACCATGGCATCGTGGCGTGAGGGTCATGGGTTAACCATGGGATCATGGCATGAGGGTCATGGGTTAACCATAGGATCATGGTATGAGGGTCATGTGTTAACCATGGGATCATGGCGTGAGGGTCATGGGTTAACCATTGGATCATGGAGTGAGGGTCATGGGTTAACCATGGGTTCATGGTGTGAAAGTCAAGGGTTAACCATGGGATCATGGCATTAGGGTCAATGGTTAACCATGGGAACACGGCGTGAGGGTCATCGGTTAACCATAGGATTATGGCATGAGGGTCATGGGTTAACAATGGGACCATGCGTGAAGGTCATGAGTTAACTATGGGATCACGGCGTGATGGTCATGCGTTAACCATGGGATCATGGCGTGAAGGTCGTGGGCTAACAATGGGATTATGGCCAAAGGGTCATTGGTTAGCAACGTGATCATGGCATGAGGGTCACGGATTAACCATGTGGTATCATGGCATGAGGGTCAAGTTTTAACCATGGGATCATGGCATGAGGGTCATAAGTTAACCATGGGAGCATGGCATGAGGGTCATGGGTTAACCATGGGATCACGGCGTGAAGGTCATGGGTTACACTACGTTCATGGCTTGACGGTCATGCGTTAACCTTGGGATCACGGCGTGAGTGTCATGGGTTAACCATGGGATCATGGTGTGAGGGTCAAGGGTTAACCATGGGATCATGGTGCGAGGGTCATGGGTTAACCATAGGATCATGGTGTGAGGGTCATGGGTTAACCATTGGATCATGGAGTGAGGGTCATGGGTTAACCATGGGATCATGGTGTGAGGGTCATGGGTTAACCATGGGATCATGGTGTACCATAGGAACAAGGCGAGAGGGTCAAGGGTTAATCGTGGGATCATGGCGTGTGGTCAATGGTTAACCATGGGAACATGGCGTGAGGGGAATGGGTTAACCACGGGATCATGGCGTGAGGGTCAAGGGTTAACCATGCGATCATGGCGAGTGGGTCATGTGTTAACCATGTAATCATGGTAACTGGGTTATGGGTTAATCAAGGGATCATGGCATGTGGGTCATTGGTTAACCATTGGATCTTGCTGTGTCGGTCATGGATTAACCAATGGATCATGGCGTGAGGGTCATGGGTTAACCATGGGATCATGGCAACAGGGTCATTGGTTAACCATGTGGGATCATGGCATGAGGGTCACGGGTTAACCATGGGATCATGGGGTGATGGTCATGGGTTAACCAAGGGATCATGGCGTGAGGTTCAACGGATAACCATGGGATCACGGCGTGAGGATCATTGGTTAACCGTTGGATCATGGAGTGAGGGTCATTTGTTAACCATGGGATCATGGTGTGAGGTTAATGGGTTAACCATGGTATCATGGCGTGAGTGTCATGGGTTAACCATGTGATCATGGCGAGAGGGTCATGTGTTAACCATGGAATCATGGCAAGTGGGTAATGGGTTAGCGGTGGGATCATGGAATGAGGGTCATAGGTTAACCATGAGATCATGGCTTGAGGGTCATGGGTTAACCTTGGGAACATTTCATCAGGGTACTGGGTTAACCATGGTATCATGACGAGAGGGTCATGGGTCAACTAAGGGATCATGGCATGAGGGTCATTGGTTAATCAAGGGATTATGGCATGAGGGTCATGGGTTAACCATAGGATCATGTCGTGAGGGCCATGGGTTAACCATGGGATCGTGGTAAGTGGGTCATTGGTTAACCATGGGATCATGGAATGAGGGTCATAGGTTAACCATGGGATCATAGTTTGAGGGTCATGGGTTAAATGAGATCATGCCGTGGGGGTCATGGGTTAACCTTGGGAACATTTCTTCATGTTACTGGGTTAACCATGGTATCATGACGAGAGGGTCATGGGTTAACCTTGGGATCATGGCATGGGGGTCATGTGTTAATCATGAGATCATGGCATGAGGGTCATGGGTTAACCATAGGATCATGTCGTGACGGTCTTGGGTTAACCATCGGATCATGGTAAGTGGGTCATGGGTTAACTATGGGATTATGGAATGAGGGTCATGGGTTAACCATGGGATCATGGATTGAGGGTCATTTGTTAACCATGGGAACATAACATATGGTTCATGGGTTAACCATTGGATCATCATGGGTTAACCACGGGATCATGGCGTGTGGGTCATGGGTTAATCATGGGATCATGGCATGAGGGTCATGGGTTAACCAAGGGATCAGGGCTTGAGGGTCATGGGTTAACCATGTGATAATGGTGCGAGGGTCATGGGTTAACCATTGGATCATGGAGTGAGGGTCATGGGTTAACCATGGAATCATGGTCTGAGGGTCATGGATTAACCATGGGATCATGGCGTGAGGGTCATGGGTTAAGCATGGGATCTTGAAAAGAGGGTCATATGTTAACCAATGGATCATGGCGTGAGGGTCATGGGTTAACCATTGGATCACGGTGTGAGGGTCATGGGTTAACCATAGGATCATGGTGTGAAAGCAAGGGTTAACCATGGGAACATGGCGTGAGGGTTAATGGTTACCCATGGGAACATGGCGTGACGTTCATCGGTTAACCAAGGGATCATGGCGTGAGGGACATGGGTTAACTATGGGATAATGGCGTGAAGGTCATTAGTTAACTATGGGATCATGTCATGATGATCATGCGTTAACCAAGCGATCATGGTATGAGGGTCATAGGTTAACCATGGGATCAGGGTGTGAGGGTCGTTGGTTAACCATGGGATCATGGTGTCAGGGTCAAGGGTTAACCATGGGATCATGATGCGAGGGTCATGGGTTAACCATAGGATCATGGTGTGAGGGTCAAAGGTTAACCATGGGAACAAGGCGTGAGGGTCAAGGGTTAACCGTGGGATCACGGTGTGAGGGTCAATGGTTAACCATGGGAACATGGCGTGAGGGGAATGGGTTAACCATGGGATCATGGCGAGAGGGTCAAGGGTTAACCATGCGATCATGGCGAGTGGGTCATGTGTTAACCATGTAATCATGGTAACTGGGTTATGGGTTAATCAAGGGATCATGGCATGTGGGTCATTGGTTAACCATGGGATCATGCCGTGGGGGTCATGGGTTAACCTTGGGAACATGGGTTAACCTTGAGAACATGTCATCAGGGTACTGGGTTAACCATGGTATCATGACGAGAGGGTCATGGGTTGATATGATCCAAAAAAAAGATCATGTAAATTTTCGGATCTATCCTTTAGTGACAACAAAAATTATAGAAGAAGATGAAATATAAAATTGGATAAGATGAGAAATGGGAGGTAGGCGCCACAAATCCAAGTGGATTTGATAAGCCAAGGTGAGGTTCGCCACAAGAATCTTGGATTCTTGATAAGAACAAGGGTGGTTCGATGAAGAACCCAAGAGAGAACACTCTCACAATTGGTAAAATCCTAATTGAGCATCCACGTGTTTTTTGTATTCCTGTTCTAGATGCCTACATATAGGAAAATGGGGTGCATAGAATATGCTTACAAAATCGTCATCTTAATGTGACTAATTCCCCATAAAACAATAATTAATCCACTAAGTGACTAATTAAAACAACCAATGAAAACTAAGTGGATAATAAAAGTGGTTCATGACTAAAAAGGAGTTTCCTAGGCATGCAAGCCAAAGGTTGCCCTCCCAATTAACATGTGCACCGTCCACACAAGCAGAATTAACCTCGGCACCGGCCACACAAGCATAATTAACATGTGCACCTTCCACACAAGCATAATTAACATGTGCACCGTCCAAAATTTATTAGACTTTTATTGAATTAAAATAAATTAGTTTTTATTGAATTAAAATAAATTGGTTTGCATCATTCCCTCCCTCTTGAAGAGAATTCGACCTTGAATTTATTGCCTTTGAGAATCGTCTTCATCCTCCAGGTTCAAACACAACTCTTTTGAATCCATGGGGCACTTCTCTTGGAATTACTTCTTCAACTTCCTTCAAAATAGAATCATCACCTCTAGGCAAAGATAGGAACAACACCTTGATTTCTTTTATAACGAGACTCTCCATTTCTTTTTCAACCTTTGCCTCATTCTTTTCTTTGTTGCTCTTTGCTTTTTGTCGTTTGGCCTTCACAATTCTTTTCTTTGAGACCTAGGGGAGAAATGTTAGATAAATGAACCAAAGTAGAAGAATCCCAACATTTGTATCCACAAGCTAATCTAGAAGAAGGTACTATAGTAATAGATTGCCATGACTTCCCAAGTGGATTTGAGGACTTATTTTCGGCTCTAGGGGGGAAGCCATTCTCTTGTTGTCTTCATCTCTTTATTTTCCTCTTGCAATTCAACTCCAATTGATACTTTTGATTCTTCCTTGGGAATTTCATTTTCAATTTCCTTGAATGGCTTACAAGATTCCTTTGGAATGACATCTTCAATTTCAATGAATGTCTTGCAAGCTTCCTTTGGAGGAACACACTCAACTTCCTTCAAAAGAGAATCAACACAACTAGGCAAAGAATTAGTAATAGCATCAAAACAAGCATTCAAGTTTGTTTCTTTCAACTCACTTTCTTTTTTTGCTCTCATCTTTTCTTCAACCATTTTCTTCCAACATGCTTCATTTTCATAAATTTCTTTTCTCATTCTCTCCTCTTTTCTCTTCCTTTTTTCGCACTCTTTATTCTCCTTTTCAATTTCTCTATCGCATCCCCCATATCTCCTTCCTCCATGCCTCCTCCTTTTTATTTCTACTAGCTTGTCAAGAGTCACAGTGAGCTTCTCCATGCCTCTTTGAAATCTCTCCATTTCAAGGAATAGTGTTGACATGATATGTGATGGGAAGAAGAATTTTTTTATTTTTTTTTGAAAAAAAAATCGAAGAACAAAATCAAAAAGTCACTCTAGGAAGGATGGCTCTAGATACCAAATGATATGATCCAAAAAAAATATCATGTAAATTTTCGGATCTATCCTTTAGTGACAACAAAAATTATAGAAGAAGATGAAATACAAAATTGGATAAGATGAGAAATGGGAGGTAGGCGCCACAAATCCAAGTGGATTTGATAAGCCAAGGTGAGGTTCGCCACAAGAATCTTGGATTCTTGATAAGAACAAGGGTGGTTCGATGAAGAACCCAAGAGAGAACACTCTCACAATTGGTAAAAACCAAATTGAACATCAAAGTTTTTTTTTTTATTCATGTTCTAGATGCATACATATAGGAAAATGGGGTGCATAGAATATGCTTACAAAATCGTCATCTTAATGTGACTAATTCCCCATAAAACAATAATTAATCCACTAAGTGACTAATTAAAACAACTAATGAAAACTAAGTGGATAATAAAAGTGGTTCATGACTAAAAAGGAGTTTTATAGGCATGCAAGCCAAAGGTTGCCCTCCCAATTAACATGTGCACCGTCCACACAAGCATAATTAACCTGTGCACCGTCCACACAAGCATAATTAACATGTGCACCGTCCAAAATTTATTAGACTTTTATTGAATTAAAATAAATTAGTTTTTATTGAATTAAAATAAATTGGTTTGCATCATGGGTTAACCATGGGATCATGGCGTGGGGGTCATGTGTTAATCATGGGATCATGGCATGAGGGTCATGGGTTAACCATAGGATCATGTCGTGACGGTCTTGGGTACCATGGGATCATGGTAAGTGGGTCATGGGTTAACTATGTGATTTTGGAATGAGGGTCATGGGTTAACCATGGGATCATGGATTAAGGGTCATTGGTTAACCACGGGAACATAGCATATGGTTCATGGGTTAACCATTGGATCATCAAGGGTTAACCACGGGATCATGGCGTGAGGGTCATCGGTTAATCATGGGATCATGGCGTGAGGGTCATGGGTTAACCAAGGGATCAGGGCGTGAGGGTCATGGGTTAACCATGTGATAATGGCGCGAGGTCATGGGTTAACCATTGGATCATGGAGCGAGGTTCATGGGTTAACCATGGAATCATGGCATGAGCGTCATGGATTAACCATGGGATCATGGCATGAGGGTCATGGGTTAAGCATGGGATCATGGCAAGAGGGTCATATGTTAACCAATGGATCATGGCGTGAGGGTCATGGGTTAACCATTGGATCATGGAGTGAGGGTCATGGGTCAACCATAGGATCATGGTGTGAAAGCAAGGGTTAACCATGGGAACATGGCGTGAGGGTTAATGGTTACCCATGGGAACATGGCGTGAGGTTCATCGGTTAACCAAGGGATCATGGCGTGAGGGACATGGGTTAACTATGGGATAATGGCGTGAAGGTCATTAGTTAACTATGGGATCATGTCATGATGATCATGCGTTAACCAAGCGATCATGGCATGAGGGTCATAGGTTAACCATGGGATCAGGGTGTGAGGGTCGTTGGTTAACCATGGGATCATGGTGTCAGGGTCAAGGGTTAACCATGGGATCATGATGCGAGGGTCATGGGTTAACCATAGGATCATGGTGTGAGGGTCATGGGTTAACCATTGGATCCTGGAGTGAGGGTCATGGGTTAACCATGGGATCATGGTGTGAGGGTCATGGGTTAACCATTGGATCGTGGTGTGAGGGTCATGGGTTAACCATAGGATCATGGTGTGAAAGTCAAGGGTTAACCACGGGAACATGGCGTGAGAGTCATGTGTTAACCATGGGATCATGGCGTGAGGTTCATGGGTTAACCAATGGATCATGGGTTAACCATGGGATCATGGTGTGAAAGTCAAGGGTTAACCATGGGATCATGGCATTAGGGTCAATGGTTAACCATGGGAACACAACGTGAGGGTCATCGGTTAACCATGGGATTATGGCGTGAGGGTCATGAGTTAACTATGGGACCATGGCGTGAAGGTCATGAGTTAACTATGGGATCACGGCGTGATGGTCATGCATTAACCATAGGATCATGGCGTGAGGGTCATGGGTTAACAATGGGATTATGGCAAAAGGGTCATTGGTTAGCAATGTGATCATGGCATGAGGGTCACGGATTAACCATGTGGTATCATTAATCTCATGAAAGTGCTAGGTGCATTAGTTAATCCAAAAGGCATAACTAGCCACTCATATAAACCATATTTTGTTTTGAAAGCAGTTTTCCATTCATCCCCTTCCCTTATCCTAATTTGATGGTATCCAATTTTCAAATCAATTTTCGAAAACAAGCATGCACCAAACAGTTCATCAAGCAAGTCATCTAACCTAGGTTTTGGATTAACTAATGCACCCAGCACTTTCATGAGATTAATGAACCATGTTTTGAGGGAATTTTTGGGTAAATTTGTTGTTGTATATTTTGATGATATCTTGATATATAGCAAAAATTTAGAGGACCATTGCATTCATCTAAGGGCTGTACTTTCAAGGAATTTGAAAATGTGGGAAACATGGCTTCCACATGTTGAATTTGCTTATAATAGGGGTATCCATAGTACCACAAATCATTCCCCATTTGAGTTTGTGTATGGTTATAATCCTTTAACTCCTCTTGATCTATTACCATTACCTAACACATCTCTGTTGAAGCATAAAGAAGGCAAAGCGAAGGCTGAGTTTGTGAAAAGCTTACATGAGAAAATTAAACTGCAAATTGAAAAGAAGAATGAAAGCTATGCCAAGAGTGGCAATAAAAGGCGCAAGCGGGTTACTTTTGATCCCGGAGGTTGGGTCTGGATCCATATGAGGAAAGAAAGGTTTCCATCACAAAGGAAATCTAAGTTAATGCCTAGGGGCGATGGCCCTTTTCAAGTGATCGCCAAAGTCAATGATAATGCTTACAAAGTTGACCTTCCAGGTGAGTATGGTGTTAGTGCCACTTTCAACGTTATCGACTTGTCTCCTTTTGATGTAGGTGAGGAGGACTTCAATTCGAGGTCGAATTCTCTTCAAGAGGGAGGGAATGATGAGGACATGGAACACCAAGAGGCCATTCAAAGCTTAGGAGGACCAATGACTAGGGCAATGTCAATGAGGGTCCAAGAAAGCTTAGTCCAATTCATGACTAAGGCGATTGCAAATGGAGAGAAGAATGTAATTGCACAAAAAACCATGCTGGTCATCCAAGCCATGGAGGAGGCGCAACTTTCATAAAAGAGTTGACCAAGTTATTTTTAATTGAATAAAAGTGCAAGTGTCCAATTGACTTATTTGGGACCAAAGCACTAAGTTTCCTTGAATAATTCAATAAGCTTGCTGTCAAAGAAAGACAAAGAGAATCAAGGCAAGAATCAAGGCAATCAAGGGGTTATACAAGACAAGGAGATAACTGCTCCAATCAAGGCAAGAAAAAGGGAATTACACAAAACAAGATGAAGAATGCTACAATCAAGGCGAGGAGAAGGGAATTACACAAGGAAAGGATATGAATGCTCCATCAACACAATAAATGCGCAGCCTCCTACTTAATCGCATTTAATGAGTGTTGTGAAACATTCCCCTCCCCCTGATCATGGAGATCAATCAAATCAGTCATAATTATTATTATTTTTTTGTAATTTCCTTTAGTTTCTTTTACCCCTAGAAAGGAAAGACTTTGTCTCTTTGTAATGCAAGAGCCTCCCTCATTATATATAGGGGGCGCAAGTTTCAATTAAAGAATAAGAAAGATTTCAGCAAAATTTTGAGTTCATACTCTTTGGTTCTGGATTGGACCAGTTTATCGATCTTATCAAGAAATCCTTTTCTTGTGGTGATCCTCACATTCATAGGCTTATCCTTGTCTTGGATTAGACTAAGGTGGCGCCCCTACCTCCCAATTATCCATCTTCTTTTCGTTTCATATATAAAAAAAAAAAGGAAAATACAAAACATAAGTCACAACCAAATCCCTTTTCAAAAAAATCAAGAAATGGCCTATTTCTACATCAAGGAGGCTATCACGGTCTTGATGCATGAAGGTAAACTTATTTGAGAACCCATCATGGATGGCCTTTTTGTCATATTGCCAAGGCCTTCCCAACAACATATGGCTTGCCTCCATAGGCACCACATCACAAAGTACACAATCTTCATACTTTCCAATTGAGAATTGATGACAACCAAATGGTGAGGTTGCCTTTGATGATCTTTTTGGTTGAATTTTTAACACAAATTCGTGTAACACTTTGTAACCAAGATTAAAGTGAAGAAAGAAAGAAAATGGATGAGTAAGAAGATGATGATGGCGCCACAAAACAAGAGTTTTGATAAGCCAAGTGAGGTTCGCCACAAGAATCTTGGATTCTTGATAAGAACAATAGTTTGGTTCAACCAAGAACCTAGGAGAACAATATTCTCACAAATGGATTTGATCCAAAATAACATCAAAGTTGTTTATTCATGTGTTTAGGCATGTTACATATAGGGGTGTGGCTGCCAACATTTGGCTTCACCCTTTGTCTTCCCAATGATTCCATAACCCCCACATAACTAGCCTATTCATGACTTACTAAACTCACACTTAACTCAGCCACTTAATAGTGACTTATTACCCTCTCTCTATCATTATGTAGCAGCCACACTTATTTCTCAAATTAAAAGTGTAACTCCCACATAATTAACAAAACATAAAAAGTCTAATAAACTCGTGTAAAATTCGTCCATAACTGCCACCATTATTTTAATCATGAAAGAAGCCGAATTTGGTCAAGAGGCCTGAGATATGATTTGTAGGAAATTTCCTAAGCTTTCCAACGCACCAAAGAATGCATCAATCGGAGACCCACAGCTTAAGATACAGCCAAAATAAGTCAGTTGGTTCACCATTAATGAAAATAAGATTTTCATCAAAGTCCTTGAATTTCTTCTTGATCCATGGTCTTCATTGGGCTCATATCATTCTTGTTGAAAAGTTGACTTGCCCCCTTGGCACATATCATACCCTCCTTCTTTAAGAAAATTCGTCCTCGAATTTATGACTTCAATCCCTACATCAAATGAAAGAAATATATGCCATATTGAAGTTAAGTCAATATCAAAAGACATTTTTATTTATTTTCTCTACAACTTGCAATGGCTCTTCTAGGGTGGATCTTTGATTTCCTTTTATTGGGGACCCATTTATTCTTTTTATGTACACACACCCAACCTCCGGGATCAAATGGAAATTGATAGAAACCATAAAATGTAGCAAATATGTGTAACACATTTCCATATTGTACAATCAACACCTCAACACATTCATAGCCAAGGTAATGAATCACAAGGGTAAACAGAAAATTATACCTCTTAAGAAAATCTACTTTCAAGTTTACCTTTCTTGGCTTGAACATGGTCATACAAGAAAATGTACTTTCTCTTTTAAAGGCTCCCAAGAAAGTTGAACCTCAAGGACATTCTCCTTATCACAAACAAGGGATGGTTCTTTTTGAAACAAGGCAATCCTCTCAAACACATTAGAATCATCATATGAAAGCTTAAAAGAATTTGCAAGAATGGGCAGAGTAAGAAGGGGAATAGTAGTTAACCCATCAATTATTGTCACATGCAAACCTTTAGAGCTCATAACAAACCTCAAAATGCTAACTTTATTTGATCAAAAGAGTATGTGAGCAAGTTATCAAACAAACTCTTTCTAAGTAATCCAACACATTCCTCAAAATTGTTGTGATAAATCAAATGAACATTAGAAAGCACAACAACACATTTATCAAGGAATTCATTCAAGTCTTGATTCATAATTCTCAAATCAATCTTAGGAAGATGATAAGAGTTATGCAATTCATCAAGAAGGTTTTCATTCCTATCAAATGTAGAAGAATAACAAGACCCTTACAATTTACCAAGTATATTACCAAATTTTGTGTTAAGATATCCATGCTTTTGGGAAACCATGCAAGTTCCCAAACCATGGGGTACTTCCCTTTGGATTAATTCTTCAATTACATCGGTTGTCTTGCAAGCTTCCATTGGAGGAACATCTTCGATTTCCTTCAAAAGAGAATCAACACAAGTAGGCAAAGAGTTAGGAAAAACATCAAAACATGCATTTACTTTTTCCTCCTCACTTTTTGTTTTGCTCTCATCTTTTTGTTGTCTCTCACTCTTTTCCATACTCTCACTTTTTTTCACATTTTTTCTTGATTCTTTTTCACATTTTCATCACTCTTCTTTTCAATTTTTTTCACTCTTTTTTCATTTTCTCTCAAATTAGGAGAGACTTCCATAGGTTTCTTTCCATGAGCACTTGCCACGGCCTCCTTAGAGGTTGAAGTGTTGCCCTCATTCGATAATTTGTTGTGAAGAACTCTATGGCAATGGTATGGAGCATATCTTCTCCTCATTATTTTTCTCATCTCAACCCAAGTCTCAATAGGCTCCACCCCACATCGTCTTCTCTCTTTTTGAAATTGATCCCACCAAACAAGTGCATAGTCCTTAAATTGAAGAGATGCTAACTCCATTTTCTTTTTCTCATTGTAATTATTGCAATTGAACACTTGCTCTATCTTCATCTCCCATTCCAAATAGACTTCGGGATCATTCTGCCCATTAAAGGTAGGAACTTGGATCTTGACCCTTTCAATTCTATCTTCTCGGTTTTGAAGGATGGCAAGTTGTCTATCATAATTTGCACTCATTTGCTCCATTTGCCTTTGAAGGTTTTGTATTTGAGTAGTCATTCTAGCATAAAGAGTTGAAGACCTTGGAGAAAATGATGGACTATCTTCATGGGCTGCCATCACTTGAACACACAATATCAAAAGATAACAAGAAATTATAAAATTCCTCACTACACTCCCTCACTTGTGCACACAAATGTATTTCACTCAATTGGCTTTTTCCACACAAGATGTAATTTTCACTCTTGCCTTTTTCCACTCAATTGTTCTCTTTTAGGCCTTAGAGGAGTCAAACATAATCCACACAAAAATCCAAAAATCAAGTAACAAAAATCACAAAACTTATCAAAAAACAGGAGAATAAAATGAAAGGCTAGAAAAGCAAAGCTATGGGAAATAAGAACAAAGGAAGAAGGGAAATATTTTTTTTCAAGAACACAAATTGCTCAAATAGACTTTTCTCTTCTCTTCTCTTCTCTTCTCTTTTTTTTTCCAAGATTTCATGCACACTTTTTTTTCCTTATAATTTGTGCAATTTTTTTTTCATACTTTGAAGAAGAGAATCACACTTGCAATTTTTTTTTTTGAGCAAGAACAACAACCACGAAATTTTCCCTTCACAAATAGAATCAAAGTGTACTTTTTTTTTGATAGTTTGTTGGTTTAAAAGAAGAAAAGAAGATAGGGAGAAGATGAAGAACAAAACTCAAAATTCAACCAAAGCCTAAGCTTTGATACCACTTGATGACAACCAAATGGTGAGGTTGCCTTTGATGATCTTTTTGGTTGAATTTTTAACACAAATTCGTGTAACACTTTGTAACCAAGATTAAAGTGAAGAAAGAAAGAAAATGGATGAGTAAGAAGATGATGATGGCGCCACAAAACAAGAGTTTTGATAAGCCAAGTGAGGTTCACCACAAGAATCTTGGATTCTTGATAAGAACAATAGTTTTGTTCAACCAAGAACCTAGGAGAACAATATTCTCACAAATGGATTTGATCCAAAATAACATCAAAGTTGTTTATTCATGTGTTTAGGCATGTTACATATAGGGGTGTGGCTGCCAACATTTGGCTTCACCCTTTGTCTTCCCAAAGATTCCATAACCCCCACATAACTAGCCTATTCATGACTTACTAAACTCACACTTAACTCAGCCACTTAATAGTGACTTATTACCCTCTCTCTATCATTATGTAGCAGCCACACTTATTTCTCAAATTAAAAGTGTAACTCCCACATAATTAACAAAACATAAAAAGTCTAATAAACTCGTGTAAAATTCGTCCATAAATGCCACCATTATTTTAATCATGAAATAAGACGAATTTGGTCAAGAGGCCTGAGATATGATTTGTAGGAAATTTCCTAAGCTTTCCAACGCACCAAAGAATGCATCAATAGGAGACCCACAGCTCTAGATACAGCCAAAATAAGTCAGCTGGTTCACCATTAATGAAAATAAGATTTTCATCAAAGTCCTTGAATTTCTTCTTGATCCATGGTCTTCATTGGCCTCATATCATTCTTGTTGAAAAGTTGACTTGCCCCCTTGGCACATATCAAGAATGGAACCTCTACTTGTTTGTTCACAACCATTTCCCCAACCTCACTTAGCCATTGAAGCCTATATGGCCTTGGATGTGCCTTAGTAACAAGATTCAATTTGGACACCAATCTAGTGCTTACAACATTGGCACAACTCCCACCATCAATGATTAGAGAACATACCTTTCCTTGAATTAGACATCTAGAATGAAGGATATTCTCCCTTTGGCTTGCTTCATGATCCTTGACTTGACTTCCCAAAAGCCTTCTTACCATGAATAAGTCTCCCTCCGGAATTTCTTCTCCTTTTTCACTCTTCTCCTCACTTGAAGCTTTGGTTTGTGAGACCAGTTTACCATTCCTTGCCACCATTGTCCTCTTTGTTGGGCATTGGGATGCAATATGCCCATGGCCTAAGCATTTGAAACACTTCACATCACGGCTCCTAGAACTTGTTTCCGTTGGCTTCTTTCCTTGAGGGGTGCTCCCAGCCTCTTTAGAAAATGGTGCACCCTCCTTCTTTGAATCTTCCTTCCAATTTGAGGATGGAAATTTGGAAGATGAAGAAAAAGAATATTTGGACTTCCTCCTCTTAATTTGTTGCTCCACCTCAATCGCTTGTTGAACCAAATCTTCAAGCTCCACATAATTTTGTAACTCCACTATGTCTTGAATATCTTGATTCAAGCCATGTAAGAACCTTGCCATGGTAGCCTCCCTATCTTCTTGAAAATTTGACCTAAGTAAGGCCAAATCCATCTCCTTGAAATATTCATCAACGCTTTTGGTCCCTTGGGTAAGCCTTTGTAACTTGTTGTGAATATCCCTTTGATAATGATTTGGGACATACCTCTTCCTCATGACAAATTTCATCTCCTCCCAAGTGTCTATGGGCTCTCTTCCATGTCTTCTCCTTTCTTTTTGTAATTGGTCCCACCACACAAGGGCATATTCCTTGAACTCAAGGGCGGCTACTTTCAACTTCTTGCTTTCATTGTATGAATTACAATCAAAGACTTGTTCTATTTTTAGCTCCCACTCCAAGTAAGCCTCCGGATCATTCTTCCCGATAAAGGAGGAACTTTGATTTTGACCCCTTCAAGTCCTCTATCATGTCTCTCTCCCCTATGTCCTCCTCCTCTATGTCGTCCTCCTCTAGGCCTTCCTCTTTCACTATCATAGTCACTTGAATCGTCACGGTGTAGGTTAGCAAGTTGTCTATCATAATTGGCTTGCATTTGCTCCATTTGTCTTTGAAGAGCTTGGACTTGATGGTCCATCCTAGCTAGAAGAGTGGCTGACCTTGGAGATAATGGTGGATGATGACAACCAAATGGTGAGGTTGCCTTGTTGAAGATCTATTTGGTTGAATTCTTAACAAGTTAATGCGAAACCAATTTTTGGAACCAAAATAAGAAGAAAATATGAAAATGGTGAAGATTAGAGATGGTATGGCGCCACAAACTAGAGAGTTTGATAAGCCTATGAAGTTCGCCACAAGAATCTTGGATTCTTGATAAGAACAATAGTTGGCTCAACCAAGAACCAAAGAGAGACAATTCTCTCACAAATGGATTTCAATCCAAATTCAACATCCAAGTTATTATTCAACATGAAAATGGAGTGTACAAATAGAGTATTAGGCTGCCAACTTTTTGGCTTCCAAAAGAGATCATAACCCCCACAATAATTAGCCTAATCATGTCACTAAATGACTCACTAATTCCCTCCTTAACTCAGCCTCTAATGATGAGTTTATTATTCTCTCACAACCATCATTATGTGGCTGCCACACTTTACTTCTCATATTAAAAAGTGTAACTCCCACATAATTAACAAAACAATAAACAAACTAATAACTTATAGGAGTTACTATTGGCATGCAAACCAAAGATTACTCCTACTAAGCTCCCAAATTCGTGTACAACATGGACTTAAGTGGGCTTGACCCATTTGCAACACTTAGCCAATTTGGACACACACACATAACCCATTACACTTATCAAATTAAAATAAAACAACTAAGTGGACTCATAACTAGAGCACGCCCCATTTGAAAATGATCTTGGGTCTTCTAGTTGAATGAGATAGGTCATCAATTGGGGCTCCATTCCATTTGGTCTCATTCTTGGGCTTGCTTCTATCAAAATAGTGCCCATGTAATTAAGAGCTTGTTGGGCTTTCTTGTGTCTAACTCTTGTCATGGGCCCACCAAGTCCTTGATTTGATTCTTGATCCATGGTCTTCTATGGACTCATATCATTCTTGTTGGAAATTGGACTTCCCCCCCCCCCCCCCCTGGCTCATATCAGTGGCCTTCTTCTTTAAGAAAATTCGTCCTCGAATTTATGACTTCAATCCCAAGCATGTTAACGAATCTTGTGTTAGGTTATCCATACTTTTGGGTAACCATGCAAGTTCCCAAGCCATGGAGTACCTCCCTTGGGATGAACTCTTCCATTACATCGGTTGTATCAAACTTAAGTTCATAATATATTTCAATAGGAGGTAAAACATGAGTAGGTGCTTTATTGAGACTCTTGGAATCCTTGAAAGTTTCCCAACCATGGGGTACTTCCTTTGGGATGAAATCTCCAAATTTCTGCAAGAGTTACAACACCACTAGGCAAAGAGAGATCATTAGAAGCATTGGAAATTAAACAAAAGTCCTTGCAATAAATTATGCATTGGGGCTGTCTTGAAATCAAAGCCCTCTTCTCCTCACTTTTTGTTGCCAAAGAACTCTCTTTTTGCTCACTATTTTTCTCTTGCTCATCATTCTTCTTCTCACTCTCTTTTTCTTTTTCCTCTTGATTATCACTCTTCTTTTCACTCTCTTTTTCTTTTTCCTTTTGACCATCACTTTTATTTTCACTCTCTTTTGCTTTTGCCTCATTCTCTTGTTTTGCTTTCTCTCTCTCTCTTTCTTCTCACTCTCTTTCTTCACATGGTCTTAAAAACTTTCCATTTGTCTTTTCATTCTTTCCTCTTTTCTCAACCTCTTTTGTTCGTTATCTCTCATCCTCTTGTCACGACTCTCATGCATTTGCCGGATCAACTCTTCAACCTCTTTCCCATGTTCTTGCACATAGTCGAAATTTTCAAATCGCAACATAGCAAAAAGAAGAAAAGGAGATAGGTAGAAGAAGAACAAAACTCAAAATTCAACCAAAGCCTAAGCTTTGATACCCACTTGATGACAACCAAATGGTGAGGTTGCCCTGTTGAAGATCTATTTGGTTGAATTCTTAACAAGTTATTATCGAAACCAATTTTTGGAACCAAAATAAGAAGAAGAAAATATGAAAATGGTGAAGATTAGAGATGGTATGGCACCACAAACTAGAGAGTTTGATAAGCCTATGAAGTTCGCCACAAGAATCTTGGATTCTTGATAAGAACAATAGTTGGCTCAACCAAGAACCTAAGAGAGACAATTCTCTCACAAATGGATTTCAATCCAAATTCAACATCCAAGTTATTATTCAACATGAAAATGGAGTGTACAAATAGAGTATTAGGCTGCCAACTTTTTGGCTTCCAAAAGAGATCATAACCCCCACAATAATTAGCCTAATCATGTCACTAAATGACTCACTAATTCCCTCCTTAACTCAGCCTCTAATGGTGAGTTTATTATTCTCTCACAACCATCATTATGTGGCTGCCACACTTTACTTCTCATATTAAAAAGTGTAACTCCCACATAATTAACAAAACAATAAACAAACTAATAACTTATAGGAGTTACTATTGGCATGCAAACCAAAGATTCCTCCTACTAAGCTCCCAAATTCGTGTACAACATGGACTTAAGTGGGCTTGACCCATTTGCAACACTTAGCCAATTTGGACACACACACATAACCCATTACACTTATTGAATTAAAATAAAACAACTAAGTGGACTCATAACTAGAGCACGCCCCATTTGAAAATGATCATGGGTCTTCTAGTTGAATGAGATAGGTCATCAATTGGGGCTCCATCCCATTTGGTCTCATTCTTGGGCTTGCTTCTATCAAAATAGCCCCCATGTAATTAAGAGCTTGTTGGGATTTCTTGTGTCTAACTCTTGTCATGGGCCATCATCATCTTAAAGAAGGAGGGTATGATATGAGCCAGGGGGGGGGGGGGGGGGGGCAAGTCCAAATTCCAACAAGAATTATTTGAGCCCAATGAAGACCATGGATCAAGAATCAAATCAAGGACTTGGTGGGCCCATGACAAGAGTTAGACACAAGAAATCCCAACAAGCTCTTAATTACAAGAGATGAAGATTAGAGTTGTATCATAAAAGGAAGAAAATATGAAAATGGTGAAGATTAGAGATGATGATGGCCCATGACAAGAGTTAGACACAAGAAATCCCAACAAGCTCTTAATTACATGGGGGCTATTTTGATAGAAGCAAGCCCAAGAATGAGGCCAAATGGGATGGAGCCCCAATTGATGACCTATCTCATTCAACTAGAAGACCCATGATCATTTTCAAATGGGGCGTGCTCTAGTTATGAGTCCACTTGGTTGTTTTATTTTAATTCAATAAGTGTAACGGGTTATGTGTGTGTGTCCAAATTGGCTAAGTGTTGCAAATGGGTCAAGCCCACTTAAGTCCATGTTGTACACGAATTTGGGAGCTTAGTAGGAGGAATCTTTGGTTTGCATGCCAATAGTAACTCCTATAAGTTATTAGTTTGTTTATTGTTTTGTTAATTATGTGGGAGTTACACTTTTTAATATGAGAAGTAAAGTGTGGCAGCCACATAATGATGGTTGTGAGAGAATAATAAACTCACCATTAGAGGCTGAGTTAAGGAGGGAATTAGTGAGTCATTTAGTGACATGATTAGGCTAATTATTGTGGGGGTTATGATCTCTTTTGGAAGCCAAAAAGTTGGCAGCCTAATACTCTATTTGTACACTCCATTTTCATGTTGAATAATAACTTGGATGTTGAATTTGGATTGAAATCCATTTGTGAGAGAATTGTCTCTCTTAGGTTCTTGGTTGAGCCAACTATTGTTCTTATCAAGAATCCAAGATTCTTGTGGCGAACTTCATAGGCTTATCAAACTCTCTAGTTTGTGGCGCCATACCATCTCTAATCTTCACCATTTTCATATTTTCTTCTTCTTATTTTGGTTCCAAAAATTGGTTTCGCATTAACTTGTTAAGAATTCAACCAAAAAGATCATCAACAAGGCAACCTCACCATTTGGTTGTCATCAAGTGGTATCAAAGCTTAGGCTTTGGTTGAATTTTGAGTTTTGTTCTTCTTCTACCTTTCTCCTTTTCTTCTTTTTGCTATGTTGCGATTTGAAAATTTCGACTATGTGCAAGAACATGGGAAAGAGGTTGAAGAGTGGATCCGGCAAATGCATGAGAGGCGTGACAAGAGGATGAGAGAGAACGAACAAAAGAGGTTGAGAAAAGAGGAAAGAATGAAAAGACAAATGGAAAGTTTTGAAGACCATGTGAAGAAGTTGGTGGAAGACTCCAACAAGAAAGAGAATGAGAAGAAAGAGAGAGAGAAAGCAAAACAAGAGAATGAGGCAAAAGCAAAAGAGAGTGAAAAGAAAAGTGATGGTCAAAAGGAAAAAGAAAAAGAGAGTGAAAAGAAGAGTGATAATCAAGAGGGAAAAGAAAAAGAGAGTGAAAAGAAGAATGATGAGCAAGAGAAAAATAGTGAGCAAAAAGAGAGTTCTTTGGCAACAAAAAGTGAGGAGAAGAGGGCTTTGATTTCAAGACAGCCCCAATGCATAATTTATTGCAAGGACTTTTGTTTAATTTCCAATGCTTCTAATGATCTCTCTTTGCCTAGTGGTGTTGTAACTCTTTTGCAGAAATTTGGAGATTTCATCCCAAAGGAAGTACCCCACCCATGGTTGGGAAACTTTCAAGGATTCCAAAAGTCTCAATAAAGCACCTACTCATGCTTTACCTCCTATTGAAATATATTATGAACTTAAATTTGATACAACCGATGTAACGGAAGAGTTCATCCCAAGGAGGTACTCCATGGCTTGGGAACTTGCATGGTTACCAAAAAGTATGGATATCTTAAAACAAGATTCAATAACATGATTGGGATAGAATTCATAAATTCGAGGACGAATTTTCTTAAAGAAGGAGGGTATGATATGAGCCATGGGGGGGGGGGCAAGTCCAATTTCCAACAAGAATTATTTGAGCCCAATGAAGACCATGGATCAAGAATCAAATCAAGGACTTGGTGGGCCCATGACAAAAGTTAGACACAAGAAATCCCAACAAGCTCTTAATTACATGGGGGCTATTTTGATAGAAGCAAGCCCAAGAATGAGACCAAATGGAATGGAGCCCCAATTGATGACCTATCTCATTCAACTAGAAGACCCATGATCATTTTCAAATGGGGCGTGCTCTAGTTATGAGTCCACTTAGTTGTTTTATTTTAATTCAATAAGTGTAATGGGTTATGTGTGTGTGTCCAAATTGGCTAAGTGTTGCAAATGGGTCAAGCCCACTTAAGTCCATGTTGTACACGAATTTGGGAGCTTAGCAGGAGGAATCTTTGGTTTGCATGCCAATAGTAACTCCTATAAGTTATTAGTTTGTGATGACAACCAAATGGTGAGGTTGCCTTTGATGATCTTTTTTGGTTGAATTTTTAACACAAATTCGTGTAACACTTTGTAGCCAAGATTAAAGTGAAGAAATAAAGAAAATGGATGAGTAAGAAGATGATGATGGCGCCACAAAACAAGAGTTTTGATAAGCCAAGTGAGGTTCGCCACAAGAATCTTGGATTCTTGATGAGAACAATAGTTTGGTTCAACCAAGAACCTAGGAGAACAAAATTCTCACAAATTTGGATTTGATCCAAAATTAACATCAAAGTTACCATTTCATGTGTTTGTCACAAATTACATATAGTTGAGCAACCAACTTTTGGGCTTCCAAAACCAAACCATAACCCCCACTTAATTGGCCTAATTCATGACCTTAAACACTCACTTATTCCCACTTAACTCAGCCATCATAACATGAGTTAAAAAACCCTCATAATGTAGCCACCAAATCATTCAACTCAGCCATAAGACTATGAAGGTTACGCCCCCCTTCTTGACTCTTCATTCCCCTAAATATGTGGTGGTTACACTTGCTTCTCACATTAAACGTGTAACCCCCCATAATTTATACAATTTATCATAATATCAACACACTAGTTTAGGAGTTCTTATAGCATGCAAGCTAAAGATTCCTCCCACTAAGACAAATACAAATTCGTTTTCCATCATGGATTACAAGTGGGCTGCCCCAAAAACATCACTTAGTAATTGGGCTCACTCATAAAACCCATTTACACTTATTGAATTAAAATTAACAACTAAAATTGGACTCTTCTTCATGTTGCACGCCCCTCTTGTCATGGATCCTTTAGTTGGATAATGTAAGTTAATAATTTGGGCTTCATTCCATCCAATCTTGCATTTGGGCTTGCTTCCATGATGAGAACCATAGTTTGCATTAACACTTGTTGGGCTTTCTTGGTTGTAAAATTTGTCATTGGCCCACCAAGTCCTTGGTTAGCTTCTTGAACTATACTCCAAATTGGGCTCATATCATTCCCTCCTTCTTTGAGTGAATTCGACCTCGAATTGAAGTCTTCATCACCAAAATTAGTCATTTTGGGTGCATCCAGAGTGTTCTTGACAATCACATTGCCATAGGGTGCTTCCTTTGGAATGAAATTACCAACTTTCTGCAAAAAAGTTACAACACCACTAGACAAAGAAAGATCATTAGAAGGATTAGCAATTAAATTAAAATTGTCGCAATAAAAAATGAATTGTGGCTGCCTTGGAATCAAAGCCTCCTTCTCTTCACTTTTTGGTGCCAAACAACTCCCTTTTTTTTCACTAATTTTCACTATATTTTCCTCATTATTTTTCTCTTGATCACTTTTTTTTTCAATTGTTCTCTCACTTTTTTTTTCAATCTTTTTCTCTCTCTCTTTTTCAATCCTTTTTTCACTCTCCTTTTCTTTCTTTTTCTCACTCTCCTTTTCTTTTCTCTCTTGCTCTCTTTTTTCTCTCATTCTTATTTGATCCTCACTAACTTGCTTTGGAGATAAAGGAGAAAGAATGACCTTTCGGTCTTGATGCATGAAGGTGAACTTATTTGAGAACCCATCATGGATGGCCTTTTTGTCATATTGCCAAGGCCTTCCCAACAACATATGGCTTGCCTCCATAGGCACCACATCACAAAGTACACAATCTTCATACTTTCCAATTGAGAATGGGACCTCTACTTGTTTGTTCACCACCGTTTCCCCATCCTCACTTAGCCATTGAAGCCTATATGGCCTTGGATGTGCCTTAGTAACAAGATTCAATTTGGACACCAATCTAGTGCTTACAACATTGGCACAACTCCCACCATCAATGATTAGAGAACATACCTTTCCTTGAATTAGACATCTAGAATGAAAGATATTCTCCCTTTGGCTTGCTTCATGATCCTTCACTTGACATCCCAAAAGCCTCCTCACCATGAGTAAATCACCATCCGGCATGAACACATCTCCTTCACTTTCCTCTCCACTTGAAGCCTCGGATTGAGATACCACTTCCCCATTCATGGACAACACCATGGTTCTCTTTGTTGGACATTGGGATGCTATGTGTCCATGGCCTAAGCATTTGAAACATTTTACATCACGGCTCCTAGAGTTTGTCTCCATGGGTTTCTTTCCTTGTATGTTGCTCACGGCCTCCTTGGTGGGTGCACCCTCCTTCTTTTGCTTGTCCTTCCAATTTGAGGATGGAAATTTGGAAATTGAAGGAGAACAATATTTAGACTTTCTCCTCTTAATTTGTTGCTCCACCTTAATCGCTTGTTGAACCAAATCTTCAAGCTCCACATAATTTTGTAACTCCACTATGTCTTGAATATCTTGATTCAAGCCATGTAAGAACCTTGCCATGGTGGCCTCCCTATCTTCTTTAAAATTTGACCTAAGTAAGGCCAACTCCATCTCCTTGAAATATTCATCAACGCTTTTGGTCCCTTGGGTAAGCCTTTGTAACTTGTTGTGAATATCCCTTTGATAATTATTTGGGACATACCTCTTCCTCATGACAAATTTCATCTCCTCCCAAGTGTCTATGGGCTCTCTTCCATGTCTTCTCCTTTCTTTTTGTAGTTGGTCCCACCACACAAGGGCATATTCCTTGAACTCAAGGGCGGCTACTTTCACCTTCTTGCTTTCATTGTATGAATTACAATCAAAGACTTGTTCTATTTTTAGCTCCCACTCCAAGTAAGCCTCCGGATGATTCTTCCCAATAAAGGAAGGAACTTTGATTTTGACCCCTTCAAGTCCTCTATCACGTCTCTCTCCCCTATGTCCTCCTCCTCTATGTCCTCCTCCTCTAGACCTTCCTCTTTCACTGTCATAGTCACTTGAATCGTCCTGGTGTAGGTTAGCAAGTTGCCTCTCATAATTGGCTTGCATTTTCTCCATTTGTCTTTGAAGAGCTTGGACTTGATGGTCCATCCTAGCTTGAAGAGTGGCTGACCTTGGAGATAATGGTGGACTATCCTCATTGTGGGCCATGATTTGAGTAGAAGAGTTTATGTGTTTCCTCACTACACTCCCTCACTAGTTCACACAATGGATTTTTTTTTTCACTCTTTTGGCTTTTTCCACACAAAAATGTATTTTGGACACTCTTGCCTTTTTCCTCTCAAATGTCTCCTTAGTTCTTAGAAGAGTCAAACACAAAAATCCAAAAAATTCAAGTAACAAAAATCACAAAACTTATCAAAACAAAGGAAACAAAAGGAAAGGCTAGAAAGGCAAAGCTTTGGAAATAAGAACAAGGAAGAAGGGAAATATTTTTCTTTGTTTTTTTTTTTCAAGAACACAAATTGCTCAAATAGACTTTTCTCTTCCTTTTTTTTTTCATTCAAGATTTCATGCACAAAATTTTTTTTCTTATAATTTGTGCAATTTTTTTTTCAAACTTTGAAGAAGAGAATCACACTTGAAAACTTGTTTTTGAGCAAGAACTACAACACGAAATTTTCCCTTCAAAAATAGAATCAAAGTGTAATTTTTTTTTTTGATAGTTTGTTGGTTTAAAAGAAGAAAAGAAGAAAGGTAGAAAATGAAGAACAAAACTCAGAAATTCAACCAAAGCCTAAGCTTTGATACCACTTGATGACAACCAAATGGTGAGGTTGCCTTTGATGATCTTTTTTGGTTGAATTTTTAACACAAATTCGTGTAACACTTTGTAGCCAAGATTAAAGTGAAGAAATAAAGAAAATGGATGAGTAAGAAGATGATGATGGCGCCACAAAACAAGAGTTTTGATAAGCCAAGTGAGGTTCGCCACAAGAATCTTGGATTCTTGATGAGAACAATAGTTTGGTTCAACCAAGAACCTAGGAGAACAAAATTCTCACAAATTTGGATTTGATCCAAAATTAACATCAAAGTTACCATTTCATGTGTTTGTCACAAATTACATATAGTTGAGCAACCAACTTTTGGGCTTTCAAAACCAAACCATAACCCCCACTTAATTGGCCTAATTCATGACCTTAAACACTCACTTATTCCCACTTAACTCAGCCATCATAACATGAGTTAAAAAACCCTCATAATGTAGCCACCAAATCATTCAACTCAGCCATAAGACTATGAAGGTTACGCCCCCCCTCTTCTTGACTCTTCATTCCCCTAAATATGTGGTGGTTACACTTGCTTCTCACATTAAAAGTGTAACCCCCCATAATTTATACAATTTATCAAAATATCAACACACTAGTTTAGGAGTTCTTATAGCATGCAAGCTAAAGATTCCTCCCACTAAGACAAATACAAATTCGTTTTCCATCATGGATTACAAGTGGGCTGCCCCAAAAACATCACTTAGTAATTGGGCTCACTCATAAAACCCATTTACACTTATTGAATTAAAATTAACAACTAAAATTGGACTCTTCTTCATGTTGCACGCCCCTCTTGTCATGGATCATTTAGTTGGATAATGTAAGTTAATAATTTGGGCTTCATTCCATCCAATCTTGCATTTGGGCTTGCTTCCATGATGAGAACCATAGTTTGCATTAACACTTGTTGGGCTTTCTTGGTTGTAAAATTTGTCATTGGCCCACCAAGTCCTTGGTTAGCTTCTTGAACTATACTCAAAATTGGGCTCATATCAGTTTGTTTATTGTTTTGTTAATTATGTGGGAGTTACACTTTTTAATATGAGAAGTAAAGTGTGGCAGCCACATAATGATGGTTATGAGAGAATAATAAACTCACCATTAGAGGCTGAGTTAAGGAGGGAATTAGTGAGTCATTTAGTGACATGATTAGGCTAATTATTGTGGGGGTTATGATCTCTTTTGGAAGCCAAAAAGTTGGCAGCCTAATACTCTATTTGTACACTCCATTTTCATGTTGAATAGTAACTTGGATGTTGAATTTGGATTAAATCCATTTGTGAGGGAATTGTCTCTCTTTGGTTCTTGGTTGAGCCATCTTGTTCTTATCAAGAATCCAGGATTCTTGTGGCGAACCTCACATGGCTTATCAAACTCTCTAGTTTGTGGCGCCATCATCATCTCTAATCTTCACCATTTTCATATTTTCTTCCTTTTATGATACAACTCAATTCTGACTTGGATTTGTAATTGGTAAAATTCAACCAAAAAGATCATCAACAAGGCAACCTCACCATTTGGTTGTCATCAAGTGGTATCAAAGCTTAGGCTTTGGTTGAATTTTTGAGTTTTGTTCTTCTTCTACCTTTCTCCTTTTCTTCTTTATGCTATGTTGCGATTTGAAAATTTCGACTATGTGCAAGAACATAGGAAAGAGGTTGAAGAGTGGATCCGGCAAATGCATGAGAGGCGTGACAAGAGGATGAGAGAGAACGAATAAAAGAGGTTGAGAAAAGAGGAAAGAATGAAAAGACTAATGGAAAGTTTTGAAGACCATGTGAAGAAGTTGGTGGAAGACTCCAACAAGAAAGAGAATGAGAAGAAAGAGAGAGAGAAAGCAAAACAAGAGAATGAGGCAAAAGCAAAAGAGAGTGAAAAGAAAAGTGATGGTCAAAAGGAAAAAGAAAAAGAGAGTGAAAAGAAGAGTGATAATCAAGAGGGAAAAGAAAAAGAGAGTGAAAAGAAGAATGATGAGCAAGAGAAAAATAGTGAGCAAAAAGAGAGTTCTTTGGCAACAAAAAGTGAGGAGAAGAGGGCTTTGATTTCAAGACAGCCCCAATGCATAATTTATTGCAAGGACTTTTGTTTAATTTCCAATGCTTCTAATGATCTCTCTTTGCCTAGTGGTGTTGTAACTCTTTTGCAGAAATTTGGAGATTTCATCCCAAAGGAAGTACCCCACCCATGGTTGGGAAACTTTCAAGGATTCCAAAAGTCTCAATAAAGCACCTACTCATGCTTTACCTCCTATTGAAATATATTATGAACTTAAATTTGATACAACCGATGTAACGGAAGAGTTCATCCCAAGGGAGGTACTCCATGGCTTGGGAACTTGCATGGTTACCCAAAAGTATGGATATCTTAAAACAAGATTCGATAACATGCTTGGGATTGAAGTCATAAATTCGAGGACGAATTTTCTTAAAGAAGGAGGGTATGATATGAGCCATGGGGGGGGGGGGCAAGTCCAATTTCCAACAAGAATTATTTGAGCCCAATGAAGACCATGGATCAAGAATCAAATCAAGGACTTGGTGGGCCCATGACAAAAGTTAGACACAAGAAATCCCAACAAGCTCTTAATTACATGGGGGCTATTTTGATAGAAGCAAGCCCAAGAATGAGACCAAATGGAATGGAGCCCCAATTGATGACCTATCTCATTCAACTAGAAGACCCATGATCATTTTCAAATGGGGCGTGCTCTAGTTATGAGTCCACTTAGTTGTTTTATTTTAATTCAATAAGTGTAATGGGTTATGTGTGTGTGTCCAAATTGGCTAAGTGTTGCAAATGGGTCAAGCCCACTTAAGTCCATGTTGTACACGAATTTGGGAGCTTAGTAGGAGGAATCTTTGGTTTGCATGCCAATAGTAACTCCTATAAGTTATTAGTTTGTTTATTGTTTTGTTAATTATGTGGGAGTTACACTTTTTAATATGAGAAGTAAAGTGTGGCAGCCAGATAATGGTGGTTGTGAGAGAATAATAAACTCACCATTAGAGGCTGAGTTAAGGAGGGAATTAGTGAGTCATTTAGTGACATGATTAGGCTAATTATTGTGGGGGTTATGATCTCTTTTGGAAGCCAAAAAGTTGGCAGCCTAATACTCTATTTGTACACTCCATTTTCATGTTGAATAGTAACTTGGATGTTGAATTTGGATTAAATCCATTTGTGAGGGAATTGTCTCTCTTTGGTTCTTGGTTGAGCAATCTTGTTCTTATCAAGAATCCAGGATTCTTGTGGCGAACCTCACTTGGCTTATCAAACTCTCTAGTTTGTGGTGCCATCATCATCTCTAATCTTCACCATTTTCATATTTTCTTCCTTTTATGATACAACTCAATTCTGACTTGGATTTGTAATTGGTAAAATTCAACCAAAAAGATCATCAACAAGGCAACCTCGCCATTTGGTTGTCATCAAGTGGTATCAAAGCTTAGGCTTTGGTTGAATTTTGAGTTTTGTTCTTCTTCTACCTTTCTCCTTTTCTTCTTTATGCTATGTTGCGATTTGAAAATTTCGACTATGTGCAAGAACATAGGAAAGAGGTTGAAGAGTGGATCCGGCAAATGCATGAGAGGCGTGACAAGAGGAAAATTAGGGTTTGAATTAGTGTTTTGGGTCAAACTTAGGGCTTTGGGTTAAAATTAGGGTTTTGGTCTAAAATTAGGGTTTTGGGTCAAAATTAGGGTTATGGGTCAAATTTAGGGTTTTGGGTCAAAATTAGTGTTTAGGGTTTGAAATAGGGTTTCGAGTTTAAAATAGGGTTTGGGTCAAAAATAGGGTTAGAATTAGGGTTTTGGGTCAAAATTAGGGCTTTGGGTCCAAAATAGGGTTTTTGTTCAAAATTAAGGTTTACGGGTTTGATTTGGGTTTTGAATTAAAAATAGGGTTTCGGGTCAAAATTAGGGTTTTGTGTTAAAAATAGGGTTTCGAATCAAAATTAGGGTTTTGGGTCAAAATTAGGGCTTTGGGTCAAAAGTAGGGCGTCGGGTAAAAATTAGGGTTCTGGGTCAAATTTAGTGATTTGGGTCAAAATTAGGGTTTAGGGTTTGAAATAGGGTGTTGAGTTTAAAATAGGGTTTTGGGTCAAAAATAGGGTTAGAATTATGGTTTTGGGTCCAAATTAGGGTTTAGGGTTGGAATAAGGTTTTGAGTTAAAAATATTGTTTTTGGTCAAAAATAGGGTTAGAATTAGGGTTTTGGGTTAAAATTAGGGTTTCGGGTCAAAATTAGGGCTTTGGGTTAAAATTAGGGTTTTGAGTCAAAATTATGGTTTTTGGTCCAAATTAGGGTTTTGGGTCAAAAATAGGACAAGAATTAGGGTTTTGGATCAAAATTTAGGGTTTGGGTTCAAAATTAGGGTTCTGTGTCAGATTTAGGTTTTAGGGTCAAAATTAGGGTTTTGTGTTAGTGATATGATCCTAAAAAGGATCATGTAAATTTTCGGATCTATCCTTGAGTGACCAAGCAAAATTGTAGAAGAAGGTGAAATACAAAATTGGATAAGATGAGAAATGGGAGGTAGGCGCCACAAATCCAAGGGGATTTGATAAGCCAATGTGAGGTTCGCCACAAGAATCTTGGATTCTTGATAAGAACAAGGGTTGGCTCAATGAAGAACCCAAGAGAGAAAACACTCTCACAATTGGAATCAATCCAAAATGAACTCAAAGTTGACATTCATCATGTAATAGGTGTGTACATATAGCATAGGGAAATAAAAACCAAAGGTCATCATAAGATGACATAAACTCCTAATAACTAGACATAACTCTCCACTAAGTGGTTATTAAAAGAACATAACTATCCTACTTAAGAAAATAATAAAAGTGGTTCCATAACTTCTAAAGGAGTTACCTAGGCATGCAAGCCAAAGGTTGCTCTCCTTTGTAAGTTCCAAAAACGTGCCAGCCACCATTCATAATGGGCCTTGCTCATTCATCAAGCTTAGTGTAGCCCAATTAACATATAACTCATTTAAGGTCCAAGAATTCGTATTAAACTTGCAGCCCATTTTTCACCATGATAGAAGCCGAATTTGGTCAAGAGGCCTGAGATATGATTTGTAGATAATTCCATAAGCTTTCCAACGCACCAAAGAATACATCAATCGGAGATTCGTAGCTCAAGATATGATCAAATCAAGCATACGGGTTCACCACAATGAAAATAAAATTTTCATCAAAAAATATTAATTTGGCCTCAAATTGGACATCATCCTTGGTTTGCATCAGTTAGAATTAGGGTTTCGGGTCAATATTAGGGTTCTAGGTCAAATTTAGGGTTAGAAATAGTATTTTGGGTCAGAATTAGGGCTTTGGGTTAAAATTAGGGTTTTGGGTCCAACAAAGGGGTTTAGGGTTTGAATTTGGCTTTTTAGTTAAAAAAAAGGTTTTATGTCAGAAATAGGGTGAGAATTAGGGTTTTGGGTTATAATTAGGTTTTTGGATCAAAATTAGGTTTTTGGGTCAAATTTTGGGTTTACGATCAAAATTAGGGTTTAAGGTTTGAATTAGGGTTTTGAGTTACAAATAGGGTTTTGGGTAAAAATTAGGGTTTCGGGTCAAAATTAGGGCTTTGGTTTAAAATTAGGGTTTTGGGTCAAAATTATGGTTTTTGGTCCAAATTAGGGTTTTGGATCAAAATATAGGGTTTCAGGTCAAAATTAGGGTTCTGTGTCAAATTTAGGTATAAGGGTCAAAATTAGGGTTTTGGGTTAGAATTAGGGTTTCGGGTCAATATTAGGGTTCTGGGTTAGAAATAGGGTTTTGGGTTCAAATTAGGGTTTCGGGTCAAAATTAGGGCTTTGGGTTAAAATTAGGGTTTAGGATCAAAATAATGGCTTTGGGGGTTAAAATTTGGGTTTTGGGTTAAAATTAGGGAATTGGGTCCAAATTAGGGTTTTGGGTCAAAATTAAGGCTTAGTGTTAGAATTAAGGTTTTGAGTTAAAAATAGGGTTTTGGGTAAAAAATAGGGTTAGAATTAGGGTTTTGGTTTAAAATTAGGGTTTCGGGTCATATGGGTCAGATTTAGGGTTTAGTGTCAAAATTAGGGTTTATGGTTTGAAATATGGTTGAGTTTAAAATAGGGTTTTGGGTCAAAAATAGGGTTAAAATTAGAGTTTTAGGTCAAAATTAGGCTTTGGGTTAAAATTAGGGCTTTGTGTCAAATTTTGGGTTTTGGTTCCAAATTAGGGTTTTTGGGTCAAAATTAAGATTTAGGGTTTGAATTTGGGTTTTGAGTTAAAAATAGGATTTTGGGTCAAAAATAGAGTTGGAATTAGGGTTTTGTGTTTGTGTCAAATTTAGGGTTTAGTTTCAAAATTAGGGTGTGAATTAGGGTTTTGGGTCAAAATTAGGGCTTTGGATTAAAAGTAGGGTTTCGGTTAAAAATTAGGGTTCTGGGTCAAAATTAGGGTTTAGGGTTTGAAATAGGGTTTTGAGTTTAAAATATGGTTTTGGGTCAAAAATAGGGTTAGAATTATGGTTTTGGGTCCAAATTAGGGTTTAGGGTTTGAATTAGGGTTTTGAGTTAAAAATATGGTTTTGGGTCAAAATAGGGTTCAAATTAGGGGTTTGAGTTAAAATTAGGGTTTCGGACCAAAATTAGGGTTTTGGGTCAAATTTAGGGTTTAGGGTCAAAATTAGAGTTTGAATTAGGGTTTTGGGTTAAAATTAGGGCTTTGGATTAGAATTAGTGTTTTGGGTTAAAATTTTGGTATTGTGTCCAAATTAGGGTTTTGGGTCAAAATTAGAGTTCAGGGTTTAAATTAAGGTTTTGAGTTAAAAATAAAAATTAGGGTTTCGGGTCAAAATTAGGGCTTTGGGTTAAAAATAGGGTTTTGGGTTAAAATTATGGTTTATGATCAAAATTAGGATTTAGGGTTTGAATTAGGGTTTTGAGTTTAAAATTGGGTTTTGGGTCAAAATTAGGGCTTTGGGGGTTAAAATTTGGGTTTTGGGTTAAAATTTGGGTTTAGGGTTTAAAATTAGGGTTAGGATTTTGAGTTAAAAATAAGGTTTAGGGTAAAAAATAAGGTAAGAATTAGGGTTTTGGGTTTAAATTACGGTTTCGGGTCCTAATTAGGGTTCTGGGTCAAATTTAGGGTTTAGGGTCCAAATTAGGGTTTAGGGTTTTGAGTTTAAAATAGAGTTTTTCGGCAAAAATAGTGTTAGAATTATGGTTTTGGGTCAAAATTAGGGTTTTGGGTTTGAATTAGGGTTTTGAGTTAAAAATAGGGTTTTGGGTCAAAATAGGGTTAGAATTAGGGTTTTGAGTTAAAAGTAGGGTTTCTGATCAAAATTAGGGTTCTGGGTCAAATTTAGGGTTTAGGGTCAAAATTAGAGTTTGAATTAGGGTTTTGGGTCAAAACTAGGGCTTTGGGTTAGAATTAAGGTTTTGGGTTAAAATTTTGGTATTGGGTCCAAATTAGGGTTTTGGGTCAAAATCTCTGTTTAGGGTTTGAATTATGGTTTTGAATTAAAAATAGGGTTTTGGGTCAAAAATAGGATTAGAATTAGGATTTTGTGTTAAAAATAGGGTTTTCAAAATTAGGGTTCTGTGTCAAATTTAGGGTTTAGTTTCAAAATTAGGGTTTGAATTAGTGTTTTGGGTCAAACTTAGGGCTTTGGGTTAAAATTAGGGTTTTGGTCTAAAATTAGGGTTTTGGGTCAAAATTAGGGTTATGGGTCAAATTTAAGGTTTAGGGTTTTGAGTTAAAAAAAGGGTTTTGGGAAAAAAAATAGGGTTAGAATTGGTGTTTTGGGTCTAAATTACGGTTTTGGGTCAAATTTAGGGTTTATGATCAAAATTAGGGTTTAGGGTTTGAATTATGGTTTTGGGTTAAAAATAGGGTTTCGAGTCTAAATTAGGGTTTTGGGTTAGAATTAGTGTTTTTGATCAAAATTAGGGCTTTGGGTTAAAATTAGGGTTTTGGGTTAAAAATAGGGTTTGGGTCTAAATTAGGGTATTGGGTTAAAAATAGGGTTTTGGGTCAGAATTAGGCCTTTCGGTCAAAATTAGGGCTTTGGGTCAAAATTAGGGTTTAGGGTCAAAATTAGGGTTTTGAGTTAAAAAGAGGGTTTTGGGTCAAAAATAGGGTTAGAATTAGGGATTTGGGTTAAAATTAGGGTTTCTGTTCCAAATTAGGATTCTGGGTCAAATTTAGGGTTTAGGGACAAAATTTGGGTTTAGGGTTTGAATTAAAATAGGGTTCGAGTTAGGGTTTTGGGCCAATAGGCTTTGGGTTTAAATTAGGGTTATGGGTCAAATTTAGGGTTCTGGGTTAAATTTAGGGTTTAGGGTCGAAATTTAAATTTTTGTGTTTGAATTAGGGGTTTGAGTTAAAATTAGGGTTTTGGGTTTAAAATAGGGTTAGAATTAGGGTTTTGGGTTTAAATTAGGGTTTTGAGTCAAAATTTAGGTTTTGGGGTCCAAATTAGGGTTTTGGGTCTAAATAATGGTTTTGTGTCCAAATTTGGGTTTAGGGTTTGATTTAGGGTTTTGGGACAAAAATAGGGTTAGAATTAGAGTTTTGGGTCTAAAATAGGGTTAGAATTAGGGTTTTGGGTCAAAATTTGGGTTTTGGGTCAAAATCAAGGTTTTGGATTTGAATTAAAAAAGGGTTTTGGGACAAAAATAGGGTTAGAATAAGGGTTTTGGGTCTAAATTAGGGTTAGAATTAGGTTATGGGTCAAATTTAGGGTTTAGGATCAAAATTAGGGTTTAGGGTCAAAATTAGGGTTTAGGGTTTGAATTAGGGTTTTCGGTTAAAAATAGGGTTTTGGGTCTAAATTAGGGTATTGGGTTAAAAATATGGTTTGGGGTCAGAATTAGGGTTTTGGGTCAAAAGTAGGGCTTTGGGTCAAAATTAGGGTTTATGGTCAAAATTAGGTTTAGGGTTTGAATTAGGGTTTTGAGTTAAAAAGAGGGTTTTGGGTCAAAAATAGGGTTAGAATTAGGGATTTGGGTTAAAATTAGGGTTTCGAGTAAAATTTAGGGTTTTGGGTCAAAATTAGGGTTTAGGGTTTTGATATGAGCCAAGGGGGGGCAAGCCAACTTGTCATCAAGAATGATATGAGCCCAATAAGGAGCATGGACCAAGGAGCACTAAAAGGACTTGGTGGGTCTAAGACAAGAGCAAGAACCAAGAAAGCCCAAGAAGTTCTAAACCAAATAGTGTCAACCTTGACGGAAACAAGCCCAAGTTCAAGTCTTGATGGAGTGGAGGACAAAATGGTTACTTATCTCATCCAACTTGAAGACCCATGATGGGCTTGGACGTCCACTTCCCATATTATCATTTTCTAGTTTATTTCAAGTAAATAAAGTGCAATAAACTTGGGTTTTATGAAGAATTTCGAATTTGGGTGCATAGTGGGAGGAATCTTGTTGGTTTGCATACCAATAGTAACTCCTTTAAGTTTTTAGACTTTTTATGTTTTGTTAATTATGTGGGAGTTACACTTTTAATTTGAGAAATAAGTGTGGCTGCTACATAATGATAGAGAGAGGGTAATAAGTCACTATTAAGTGGTTGAGTTAAGTGTGAATTTAGTAAGTCATGAAGAGGCTAGTTATGTGGGGGTTATGGAATCATTGGGAAGACAAAGGGTGAAGCCAAATGTTGGCAGCCACACCCCTATATGTAACATGCCTAAACACATGAAATGGTAACTTGGATGTTGAATTTGGATTAAATCCATTTGTGAGGGAATTGTCTCTCTTTGGTTCTTGGTTGAGCCATCTTGTTCTTATCAAGAATCCACGATTCTTGTGGCGAACCTCACTTGGCTTAACAAACTCTCTAGTTTGTGGTGCCATCACCATCTCTAATCTTCACCATTTTCATATTTTCTTCCTTTTATGTTACAACTCAATTCTGACTTGGATTTGTAATTGTTAAAATTCAACCAAAAAGATCATCAAAGGCAACCTCACCATTTGGTTGTCATCAAGTGGTATCAAAGCTTAGGCTTTGGTTGGATTTTCTGTGTTTTTGTTCTTCATCTTATACCTTTATTCTTTTCTTCTTTTAAACCCAAAAACTATCAAAAAAAAATTACACTTTGAATCTATTTGTGAACGGAAATTTCGTGTTGTTGTTCTTGCTCAAAAACAAGTTTTCAAGTGTGATTCTCTTCTTCAAAGTTTGAAAAAAAAAAGGAAGAGAAAAGTCTATTTGAGCAATTTGTGTTCTTGAAAAAAAAAAATATTTCCCTTCTTCCTTGTTCTTATTTCCAAAGCTTTGCCTTTCTAGCCTTTCCTTTTGTTTCCTTTGTTTTGATAAGTTTTGTGATTTTTGTTACTTGATTTTTGGATTTTTGTGTGGATTGTGTTTGACTCCTCTAAGGCCTAAAAGAGAACAATTGAGTGGAAAAAGGCAAGAGTGAAAATTACATCTTGTGTGGAAAAAGCCAATTGAGTGAAATATACATTGTGCGCACTTGGTGAGTGGATTGGTTCTTACATATATATATTTTTATTTTCTAACTTGTATTCTTTGCTATGTTACGATTTGAAAATTTTGACTATGTACAAGAACATAGGAAAGAGGTTGAAGAGTGGATCCGGCAAATGCATGAGAGGCGTGACAAGAAGATGAGAGAGAACGAAAAAAAGAGGTTGAGAAAAGAGGAAAGAATGAAAAGACAAATAGAAAGTTTTGAAGACCACGTGAAGAAGTTGGTGGAAGACTCCAACAAGAAAGAGAATGAGAGGAAAGAGAGAGAGAAAGCAAAACAAGAGAATGAGGCAAAAGCAAAAGAGAGTGAAAAGAAAAGTGACGATCAAAAGGAAGAAGAACACGAGAGTGAAAAGAAGAGTGATGATAAAGAGAAAAATAGTGTGAAAAATAATGAGAAAAATAGTGTGGAAATAATTGAGAAAAAAGAGAGTTATTTGGAAACAAAAAGTGAAGAGAAGAGGGTTTTAATTTCAAGGCAGCCCCAATGCATATTTTATTACAAGAATTTTCATTTGGTTGCTAACACTTCTAATGATCTCTTTTTGCAAAAATTTGGAAATCTCATCCAAAAGGAAGTAACCCATGGTTTGGAAACTTGTATGATTTCCAAAATGCTCAACAAATCACCCACTCTTGCCTTACCTCCTATTGAGATATATTTTGAACTTAAGTCTAAAGCACCCAATGTGATTGTGAGGAATACTTTAGATGGACCACCAATATCTAATTTTGGTGATGACGATTGTTTCAATTCGAGGTCGAATTCACTCAAAGAAGGAGGAGATGATATGAGCCAAGGGGGGGCAAGTCAACTTGTCATCAAGAATGATATGAGCCCAATAAGGAGCATGGACCAAGGAGCACTAAAAGGACTTGGTGGGTCTAAGACAAACCAAGAAAGCCCAAGAAGTTCTAAACCAAATAGTGTCAACCTTGACGGAAACAAGCCCAAGTTCAAGTCTTGATGGAGTGGAGGACAAAATGGTTACTTATCTCATCCAACTTGAAGACCCATGATGGGCTTGGTCGTCCACTTCCCATATTATCATTTTCTAGTTTATTTCAAGCAAATAAAGTGCAATAAACTTGGGTTTTATGAAGAATTTCGAATTTGGGTGCATAGTGGGAGGAATCTTGTTGGTTTGCATACCAATAGTAACTCCTTTAAGTTTTTAGACTTTTTATGTTTTGTTAATTATGTGGGAGTTACACTTTTAATTTGAGAAATAAGTGTGGCTGCTACATAATGATAGAGAGAGGGTAATAAGTCACTATTAAGTGGTTGAGTTAAGTGTGAATTTAGTAAGTCATGAATAGGCTAGTTATGTGGGGGTTATGGAATCATTGGGAAGACAAAGGGTGAAGCCAAATGTTGGCAGCCACACCCCTACATGTAACATGCCCAAACACATGAAATGGTAACTTGGATGTTGAATTTGGATTAAATCCATTTGTGAGGGAATTGTCTCTCTTTGGTTCTTGGTTGAGCCATCTTGTTCTTATCAAGAATCCACGATTCTTGTGGCGAACCTCACTTGGCTTATCAAACTCTCTAGTTTGTGGCGCCTTCACCATCTCTAATCTTCACCATTTTCATATTTTCTTCCTTTTATGTTACAACTCAATTCTGACTTGGATTTGTAATTGTTAAAATTCAACCAAAAAGATCATCAAAGGCAACCTCACCATTTGGTTGTCATCAAGTGGTATCAAAGCTTAGGCTTTGGTTGGATTTTCGGTGTTTTTGTTCTTCATCTTCTACCTTTATTCTTTTCTTCTTTTAAACCCAAAAACTATCAAAAAAAAAAAATTACACTTTGAATCTATTTGTGAACGGAAATTTCGTGGTTGTTGTTCTTGCTCAAAAACAAGTTTTCAAGCGTGATTCTCTTCTTCAAAGTTTGAAAAAAAAAGGAAGAGAAAAGTCTATTTGAGCAATTTGTGTTCTTGAAAAAAAAAAAGAAAGAAAAATATTTCCCTTCTTCCTTGTTCTTATTTCCAAAGCTTTGCCTTTCTAGCCTTTCCTTTTGTTTCCTTTGTTTTGATAAGTTTTGTGATTTTTGTTACTTGATTTTTGGATTTTTGTGTGGATTGTGTTTGACTCCTCTAAGGACTAAAAGAGAACAATTGAGTGGAAAAAGGCAAGAGTGAAAATTACATCTTGTGTGGAAAGAGGGTCATGGGTTATCCAAGGGATCAATGCAAGAGGGTCATGGGTTAACGATGGGATCAATGACGTCAAGGTCATGGGTTAATCATGTGATCATGACAAGGGGATCATGGGTTAACCATGGGATCATGCAAAGGGGGTCATGTGTTAACCACGGGATCATGGCAATTTGGTCAGGTGTTAATCATGGGATTATTGTGTGAGGGTCAAGGGTCAACCATTGGATCATGGCGTGAGGGTTATGTGTTAACTATGGGATCATGTCAAGAGGGTCATGGGTTAACCGTGGGATCATGGCGTGAGGGTCATGGGTTAACCATGGGATCATGGCAAATGGGTCATGGGTTAACCATGGGATTATGGCGTCTGGGCCATGGGTTAACCATGGGATCATGGTAAACGGGTCATGGGTTAACCATAGGATTATGACAAGAGGGTCAAGGGTTAACCTTGGGATCATGACGTTAGGGTCATGGGATAACCATGGGATGATGGCAAGTGGGACATGGGTTAGCCTTGAGATCATGGAAAGTGGGTCATGGGTAAGCAAGGAATTACGGCAAGTAGGTCCTGGATTAACCATGAGATCACAGCAAGGGGTTTTGGGGTAACCATGTGATCATGGCAAGAGGGTCTTGGGTTAACCTTGGGATCAATGCAAGAGGGTCATGGGGTTAACCATGGGATCATTGCATGATGGTAATGGGTTAACCAAGGGATCATTGCGTTGGTGTGATGTGTTAACCATGGGATCATGGCTAGTGGGACATGGGTTATCCATGGATCATGGGTGGCAGGAAAAAATCCAAGGAAGGAGGCCCATTGGTCCGTTGGACCCATGGGCACCACCCGATTCTAGCCAAACGACGCCGTCTCATCCACTTTTCCTATTTTCGAAGTATTTTCTCCGCATCATAATTACCAGGACGGGTGTGGCTTTCTGACAGTTGTGGTCCCATATTTTTTAAAATTCATTTGACAGTGTTTCCTACTTTTTCCAAGCATCTTCCGGTGGGTCTTAATGCTGGGATTTGGGGTTTCCGCAACCGAGGGCCCCGCACCGCCGACCGGCGGGGACACTCGTTTGAGGCCGTTTACGGTCTCCCGCCTTCGGTGTTTTGGCGACCCCGGCTTTCCGGAGCCACGCTCTTGGTCGGTCGAGAAAATTGTTGGGAAAAAGAGGTGCAACACGAGGACTTCCCAGAAGGTCACCCATCCTAGTACTACTATCGCCCAAGCACGCTTAACTGCGGAGTTCTGATGGGATCCGGTGCAATAGTGCTGGTATGATCGCACCTGTTATTCTACTCGCGATCAAATCCTTTACACGCTTACTTACCGCGACGTGCCGAGCTTCCGTTACCTGCTCCCGGCCAGGCCCGTCCGTATGGGGCTTCCGAGATATCAGGGACATGCCGATAATTACCAGATTTATTTTCACGTGCTTCGAATGACCTGAATTTTGGAAGGGTGGCAGGGAAAATTCAAGGAACGAGGCCCATGGTCCGTTGGATCACGGGCGCCACCCGATTCAGCCAAACGGCGCCGTCTCGCCACTTTTCCTATTT